>OX328012.1:16581588-16867368 GCA_946811545.1 Netelia fuscicornis
CGTGGTACATCTCGGTTAACGCTAATACCGGAGGCATTGTTCATTTAAAGCCTTATAACTCGAAAAGTAATTGATGAAAGAACATTTGATTAGAGTGTTTTAGAAAGCTCTCGAGATCAGCTACAAGAATATGTAATAAAAAATAGGGGTTGCCATTTTTAAAAATTGAGGCAACCTTCATTGAGAAATTGCCTATTCATTTTTTCTATGTCAGCTGTGATGACATCTATGCAATCGAAACCGAAGAATCAATGAGAAAATATCATCTTGAATAGTTAGTCCCGCCATCAAAGTATCGTTCAGGGATAATACACGTCAAGTACCTTCCACGAGGAGCGGTTTCCTCGTAGCAGACCGCTACTCACGAAAGTAAGGTCGACAATGGATGATGCCTCTCCCCTGACGAAGGTGGGCTCCATGTCCGTGTTGAGTAGGACCACATCCAGTAAAGACATGGCCTCCAGAAGGGCTTGCCCCTTTATATTCGTTATCCTGCTGCCCCACCCCCACGGAAAAAAAATATATTTTGAAATGTAGGTTATTATAATTGATTATAAAAAAATGTACTTCGTAAATATAGGTAAAAATATCTTGGTTGAAATATATTTTTTAAATTACAATTTTACATATAATTTAATATATTTTGACTTTATATTAAATTATATTCCAAATGTAGTTGAGGATTATATTTTTTTATTATATTTTATATTATATATATTTTTGTAATCGAATATTCGATAAAATATAATAAAAAAATATAATCCTCAACTACATTTGGAATATAATTTAATATAAAGTCAAAATATATTAAATTATATGTAAAATTGTAATTTAAAAAATATACTTCAACCAAGATATTTTTACCTATATTTACGAAGTACATTTTTTTATAATCAATTATAATAACCTACATTTCAAAATATATTTTTTTTTCCGTGGGGGATTGCATTGCAGATTATAAATGAAAGAAAATTTTAAATGCAATCATAAAATATAAAGTGAAATATAACCGATTACAATTGGAAGATATAATTGAAACATACAGTTTAGATTATGTTTACATCACTCTATATTATATTTTATATTATAAACAGAACTATATCGATTATAATAGCTGTATATAATCGAGCATATTTTCACGGTACGTGGAAATACCAAAAAATATTTTCAGTGTAATTAAAAAATGTAATAAATGGTACGAATCTTTTCCTTTTAGTTATTGAAATATTGTTTCTCGTGCATTTGAGGGCGAGGAAAATATAAGTAGAAAATATATTTTATCAACGAGTTTTATTCGATTTGTACAACTTTATATTAAACATTCCGCGCGATTCAGGTGAATGCATGCTATAATTAAATTTGTTACTTTTAGTAACATCACTTTTTCTTTTATATCCTCAATGGGTATAGCGGCTAAGTCGGTTTCAATATTTCTCAATCTAATTAAATATCCTAATTTACGATATTTTAAAACCGGCCTTATCCTATCGGTATGAAAATAATAACCGAAGGCGAAACATTGACTGCAATTATTATTTTCTAATACGAGAAACGATTCAATTTCGAAAATGGAATTATTTTGCAAAATCACATTGTAATTGCATCTTTTTTTTGTTTTTTTGTATTTTTTACAGTGCACAATTTCATTATTAATGAATATTCTTTCAAAATATTGAATACTTGTGTTACGAAGAATGTTAATGTTGATGCGGTGTAGAGCTAGACGGTGGTCTATCAATATTGTCGTTCGCGTGTCTGGGTTACCGAGCATATGAGCATTATTTACATGACGTGTGAATTTTGGTTTGTTTCTTTTATCTAGCATTTTGGAGAGAAATTTTGTCTGTTCCTCGGTAAGATCTGTTCTATACTTATGTAACAACTTTATCAATGCAAACCGCTCTCGAAAAGAATTGCAAACTTGCAAAGGTACTCCTTGAGAACTCGAAACATATTTTAAGAGTTCTTGATTGCAGTCTTCAAAAATAAAAGCACTGTGTGTCCAAAGAGGACCCCAATTATAAACACTTTGTGGTAAATGTGTCAATAGATGCAAATTGAATGATATGTGTTCTCTTCCATACAACGTCTCCGTTTGTTTAACAAACTCATACAAGCAATTTTTTGCGTATTCGATATCGGAAGGCAATATAGAAGACCCCAACAATATTGCAGCACCGTCTACTAGTAAACTCCAGTGGTCTACGTATTTCTTCGGGAATACTACTTTTAATATTATCAGACTGTAATAGAAGAGAAATGCGTACCACTCATGAGCTTTCCAGTGCACGCGGTCTGACATTGGCCGTGGAGTTCGAGAAACTTCGGAGGACGGTTTAAATGATAACAAATAAGCATCTATTCTTTTAACCAAGCTTCCAAAATAAAAATCTTGATCGTGATATTGAGAATCGAACCATAACTTGCAAAATTGTCTGCAAATACCCAAAAGTATTGCGTGCATGTAATCGGGAGTCAAGCCTTCGACGATATCGAAGTTGGGAATTTCGGCAATGATAGGGTAATTTTTCATTCCGTGTAATCTATTAAGTGCATCAAATACTGTTTGGTCATGTGTTCTTCGATTTTCTCCAAATGGATTTCCATCAAGATCCAGGGGATAAACATTAACAGTTCCATTTCCTTTAGCAATACGTTCTCCAGGATGTAAACATAAGCTACATCCATATGAACCATTAAATTGTGTTCCATTTGCTACCGATGCTCGAGCAACCGAGTCGCACACAAACGTTAAAACCTGTACTTTTTTGGAATTTATCACTCCGTTTCGTATATATGAAAAACCTGATGTGTGAAGTTTTTTTGTTTCCTCTACAAACGGTTTCAAATATTCGTTTATATTTTTGGGCTTGCCTGGACCGCACCAAAGACCGACTAGCATCGCATTCTTTCGACGGTCAGAAGGTGAAAATTCATTGACCGTACATATTATCGGATACATGGATAAATTCGAGCTTTCAAATACCGGTACGCCGTCTATATTACAGTTTAAACTAATCATGTCATTTTTCATTTGTTTTTTATACAATCGACCGTCATATATGTCTTCGAATGCAAAATCTGAATGTTTCTCTCTCGATGCACTATACAAGGAGTCATAATCTGACGTTTCAAAAAGGTCTTTTAATTGATTTTCCAAAGACATGTATAAAAAGAAATTACCGCGCTTAATATTTTCTTTAATACCAATGTCATGGTCACAAGCGTGGCAATGAATTGTTGAACCATCGTGTATGGAATCATTCATATAGATGGTTATATTTCGTGTGTCTATATAACTTCCGCATATATCACAGAAGTGAAGAATCGACATTTGCGTCGCAAAAATATCGACAATTTTTTTGTAATGATGTTTGGTAATATTAATATGGTCATCATCATTCAAATTGAGTAGTTGCACAACATCTTCCATTGCTGAATAGCTCAAATTGTGTCGATGTTTTGTGGCCATTACCAGTAAAGTTTTAATTAGTGCTGTATCGGAATATGTGCGAGATGATTTTTCTGCAATCATACCACATGCAGCCGTATTTTCATAAGGATCGTCGAGATTATTGTTGGGGTTACATTCGACGTGGTTCTCGGCGTCAGTCGTCATTCCACTGCTTGTTGAGACATCATCAATTTCTTCCTGGTCCTTGTGAAATCGAAATACTCTCATCACAAAATGCGTCCAGCAGGAAAAATTACTATAGCTCAGCTCTTAATGCATATATTATATTCCATTAAAATCGATTTTTTTTTCTCGTTGAAATAATCTAACGTATAAAACTCTTTCCAGTTAATGTTTTAGTAATACCTCCATATCGGAATATCTGCGAGATGAGTTTTCTGCAACCATACAACACGCAGCTGTATTTTCAGGAGGATCGTCGAAGTTATTATCTGGGTTACATTGGACATGGTTCTCGGCGTCAGCTGTCATTCCAATGCTTATTGAGACATCATGAGCTTCTCCCTGATCCTTGAAAAATCGAAATATTCGATTAATTGAAATATCGAATAAAAATAATCGTAAATAATCGAAAATGAAATAATGAAAAAAATCTAAATAAAAATGGATGGAGCTCAGCTCTGATTATATGTTATAATCCGTTAAACTTAATTGTTTTTCACGTTAAAACAATTTAAGATACGAAACTCTTTTCAGTTGATATTTCGTACTTCTGGAGTTTCACAGTCGTTGGCTGAACTTGCTGAACTTGTAAAATCACGTCCATCATTATTTGTTGTGTATCTTGCTGTGTCCCTGGCATCAAATTCGACTTATGTAAAAATATTCCACATAAACATTATTTTTTATCAAGATATTATTAATTTGTTATAATCACGTACTACCGCACCGTATATGACTAAATAATAATCATATAATCATGTTAGTGCGGATATCATAAGTATGGACACGGTAAAATCCATACCATTAAAATACATACCGTGTTTCAAAGATTTGCGATAACTTCCTTCGTTGAGATCTCCTCGTTCGTTTGGGTATTGGCGACGTACTTCCACAATAAAGGTATCGCTTATACGGGCCTCTCTTCTTTCGTTGACGATCAGACATATTTATCGGATAACACTCACTGTGAGCGCAAAAACAATTAAGTTAATTGTTTTTATTTTTCCAATTTGTATCTGCGTAACGTATAATTTTTTTTTGATAGGTTAAGAGTATATAAATATGTTGCGCGAACTCAGAATGAATATACGACCATGCTCGCAAGAAGGTCAAATTTGTAAACAAACGCACGAGCTCGGGGTGGCGTTGTGCAGTGGAGAAGAGAGGTGAAGGAAGCCGTTCCCCGCAACGCCGTTTCCCGCAACGCTAACCGTTCGGCAGTATCCTTAGTACAGAGCTAGCAGTGGATAGAGCGGATCGCAAAGTATTTTTATTGTTTCAATTCCATTTCGTCGATTACAGTGTTTTTTTTGTTTCATTGTCTACTTTCTGTGTATTCTTGTCATCGATCGTGTCTGTGAAACTCATCAAAATACGTGCAGAGTGTTTATTGCAAGATTAAAAAAAATACGCTGTAGCGCGTTCTGCATAGTTTGCTGGTGTGAGGAAGAGAAGACAAAGGCCAAGGTTAACTTTACCTCGTTCGAGTTTTTGAGACGGTACGATTTATAATACAATTTATTTTAATGTGGTCATTCTTCCCTCAAAGAGTGCGATATATGTTAATGATATTTCAAGAATTACAATTCATACAAAGTAAGTAAAACGTGCAAGTTATTCCTCTTGTTATGAACGGATGTCACGCTTATACGCACTAGTCAAATGGGTGTCTGGCGACGACGAAGGTACGTACACTCCCGATGTTCCGGTTAACTGGATAAAAAACTTTGATTACGACGATTACGTTGATGGAAACGACGCAGGAGAACCTTTCGCTATAGAGTGGCGTGATACTAAAAAACCTCCTCGAGGAGGCTGGATACATTACAACGGAATTGTCATTCAAGTGTCAGGTATTGAATACGCCATTACAAGTGTGTCGGATGTGTACACAGATTTTGCATACAACTAAAATTTATTTTTTATTTTCAGATCGTGTAGCTATTTTAGCAAAAACCCTTCAATTGATTGAAGGGCGAAAATCACCGAAGCGTGTATCCCAACAAGACGTACAGAGTACACACGTTCAAAAATTGCCAACGGTTGCGAAAAATAAAGTCTCTACTATTGTAAGTTATTCTAAAATACATTAGGTGTACTGCGTTAAAAGATTACTATAATATTACTTATTTTATTATTTTCATGGATCTTGAATGTGTGATGAACAAAAAATTGACTGATAATAAGACGACTCAGGGATCATGTTCACCGAGAAATTTGAAAAAACAAAAAATGGATGAAGTACTCAAGAACTTGAACAATGAGTACTCGGAATCCGTAAGTTTTATTTACTAATAGCAAAACTGCTCATAATCTTGAAAAAAATGTTACGTAGTAAAATTTATTAACATTTTTTTACGTTGTATTTTTCGTGCATAAATTGTTATAGGAAGAAGACGAGATTGCCTCAACTTCGACTTGTGCCCCAGGAAAAAAATCACCAAGAATCCTGTTGAGTTCGCCAGATGAAAATTGTCCGCCTGCAACGCCTAAAAAAAGTTACCCGCAAGAGAAACTAAAAAATGTGTCTCCATCCAGCACACCGACAATTATATTGTTGCACAAGCGTATGTATCGTTATCACGCTTAAATTTCTCACAAATAAAAAAATAAATAAACTAAGAACTAAAAATAATTTCAGGAATTCTAAAGCATGAAAAAAGAATTGAAAAATTGGAGGACGAGATCCAACAATTGAAAGCAAACTCTTGTACCGGCTCGACAAAGAATACAAAAGTTGACACACCGCAAACGGTTTGAATATTTTCAAAAATTCTGTACGTCTATATCTTCGTTTTATATATTTTTCATAATTAACAACAATAATTTATTTTTCAGATCGAGATCGTAGCCGGATCTGGGGTGAAAGTGACTAGACAACAGTGGGTCTTGGCGAAATCAAAGAGCACTCCTACAGCCATGGGTGTTTCTTTATTGACTGCCCTCTTTCCGTTACAGACGCTGTTGATAAGTAACATAAGAGGAGGAGCCTCCAAAACAAAACCTGAAAATGCTGCAGCATCAAAGCATGTTGCATTAGATCCAATTATCATGAAAAGTTTGAGGGGTAAGATATTTTAGTGAATATTCTTTGAATAATTGTGTATATATTTTATTTTTTCATAAAAAATGTCTCACTATCAGATGCTGTCCAAGAAGCGTTTCCGGCAAATTATTCGAAGTCTGGGTTGGGAATCGCCATTAACAACAAATTAAACGCATTGCGCCGACTTCATAATAAAGGAAACGAATAAGCGCCAAAATATATTTTTTTCTATTAATAAAATTATATTCGTACATACATGTAAAGTTATAAAATAAAATATATATTTTTTATATTTTAAACTATACTTGTATATATATGAAAAATTATATTTTTAAATATAAATAAAAATATAATCATTAATATAATCCAAACATATAATAAAGCGGCAAAAAGTTGTATATTTTGAAATATATAAATTATATAATTTAAAAATATATAAATTATATATTTTCAAATACATTTTAGCAACATTTTGAAATATATTTTTTTTCGTGGGGGAAACTATACTTGTATATATATGAAAAATTATATTTTTAAATATAAATAAAAATATAATCATTAATATAATCCAAACATATAATAAAGCGGCAAAAAGTTGTATATTTTGAAATATATAAATTATATAATTTAAAAATATATAAATTATATATTTTCAAATACATTTTAGCAACATTTTGAAATATATTTTTTTTCCGTGGGGGCACTCCACTGCCCAGGCGTTAAAATCGCCAGCAATGGCTATGGGGTAACGGCCCATGGCATCTCTGACCAACCGACCAAGAAGGCGCTCAAACTCCTCAATCGTCCAGCTGGGTGGAGCGTAGCAACTGTAATAATGGATACCCTTGACCTTTACTCTCACGAAGCCGCTTTCAACCTGGTTTATAGCCTCCTGGAAAGGAAACTTCCCGCAGGACCAGATCGCGGCCTTCCCACACCCGTCGGACACCCAGGGCTGGGTGTCCAGGTGTTCGCAGGGCTCGGAGAGAATGGCCAAGTCTATCCTCAGTTCCCGCACTGTCTGCAAAATCAGATCCTGCGCGGCCTCACAGTGCGCGAGATTGAGCTGCAGCACCCTAATTGTCGACGTTTAGCCGCCTGAAGAGCCCGCGTATATGCAGGGCACCTACTGCTTCCCGCTATGTGTTCTGCGGATTCGCCATCTTCCTTTGCTGAGCACAGTGCGCATCTTGCAGCGGCAACTGTGCAGGTTGCGACCTTGTGGCCACCTTCGCCACACTTAATGCAGCACTGCGACCTGTCAATCTCGCTCGTGCAGTTGCGAGACAGATGACCGAAGCTCCAGCATTTGAAGCATTTCAGTGGCCTCACTAGCTCGCGGATGCGACAGTAGCTCCATCCAATACGAACCCTCCCTCGCTCCGGTAGCTTCTTGGCTGCGGGCGCCGAGATTCGAACCACTGCGATCTGCGTTTTATCGTACGCCGATCGCAACGACGTCACCGATGTGAGTGTGACTCCACTGTCGGCACCAAGTTCCGCCTGGAGAACATGCAGTACTTCCTCCTTGGTCGTGACTTCATCCAAGTCCTTGATCTGGAGTTCGGTCTCTTGGACTTTGCTCGTGACCTCGACCTCGTCCTGAAAAGCACCCTTTATTGCTTGGTGCAATTCCATTGTCTTCTCAGAGCCTGCTTTGGTGAGGACAAACAGCAGACTGCCTGCATTTGTCCTGCGCACTTTCTGCACAGCCGCACCCACGTTCTTCAGCTCCTCATCCTTCCTAAGGCGGCTCAGGATCTCCGCGTAGGTCAGGTTTCCCTTTTGCGCGACGATCAGAGCGTTCGGCAAGGTAGGCCTACTACGCGGTTTACCTGAGGCTGTTTCTGAGATTTCTGCTCATTATTCCTCTTTGGCCCTTTCTTCTTCCTCCTTTCCACCTTTTGCCATTTGTCCGGTTTACCTTCTGTTTCTTTCGCCGGTTCGTCGGACTGAAGGTCCTGCTCTTGTGGCCTTCTCTTTCTTGGCTGCTCGTTCGATGGCGGAGTATGTCGGTTCTTCCTCTTCTTGGCTCTGACGATAGTCCTGTCCTTAGGGGTGTCCACGCCCTCCATACCTTCGACGCTGTCTTCCTGTAAACGCTGCCTCAGCGTAGGCGTGATCTGGGTGCTTATTTCAGCGACCTCTGGCATCCGACTTTCCTTGGTCAGCTCCTTCCGAAGCTTAGCAAAGCCGCTAACCAGCCCAGCAATCATCGCCTTTATTTCCTTGTGGACATTGATCTTCGGCTGAGCAAAGTCCTGAAGTTTCTTGAGAAGGTCTGCCTGCTTCTCAACCTCCTTTACCATCTCTGTGGGCAGACGTCTGCTCCCCTCTTCACTTGACGCTTTGGACCCTACGTGAACCAAGTGGTCAATCCCCGTAGAGCTGCAGTTGCTGGATGACGACGCACGACGGCCTGCTTGCGCACCGCCGGACGCCGGTGCTGGGGTATCCCTCCCCTGCACCGTAGACTTGGTAGTAACTTTTGTGGTACTGTCCATGTTCTCTTTTCCGGCCTTTTATAGGGGGCCAACCCTGCACATCACTTTTGGTCCGCGAGAGGTGTTTTATTTCCCTCCTGCCCTCCGGCAAACCGATGAGCATTCCCCTATCCGCCACCCGGGGACGCGCCGCGCTGGAGTTGGGCTTCTCCTAGGGACAAATAGTCCCGTCGCGGTGTGCGTGTGCGTGCGCGTGTGTGTGTGTGTGGGTGTGTGTGTGTGTGTGTGTGTGTGTGTGCGCGTGCATGCGCGCGCATGCGTGCGTGTAGTATATATATTATGTATATATAAATAAAATATTATCTTATTAGTGGGCTAAGACTTTGTACCCTTCTTTCAAAGGGAGGATGTGAGTGGTTCGATTCTATCTACAATTTTTTATTTTCACGACCAGAATTTAATAAATTTATATATATATAAATAAAAATGAATTAAATTCTTGTCGTGAAAAAAAAAAAAATTTCATATTGATTCGAACCATCGACGACATCCTACCCATGACACGACAAGGGTAGAACGCCTTAGCCCACTAACCCACTGTCGCTCACTTAGGTTTTATGCAGTGACAAACGCAGGTATGGTACTCGCTACCCGTTGTGGAACGTTCTCGTTCTCTATGCTCGCCAACACCGAAAAACTCAGCGAGAACAAGAAAACGCAATCTCGGTTTTGACGAGCACCGAGCGAGCGATTGGATTGAAATTCGTAGGGAACATAGAGAATTATGGCCTACTGTCCCTGAAATTCGTATTTTTCCAAAACTTTGAAAGTTAACAGTTTTTTCGTCATTGAAAAAAGAAAATGACAAAATCATCATAATCGCGCGATATTTTTCATCGTGCTGAAGAGAGAATCTCGTGCGCAATGGAAAAACGCACATTTTGGGCTTTGTTCGGTATCATTTGACGACGAAATGACTGAGTTATGAGGATTTACGTTTATGCGGGAAGCCAGTCTAGCGTGGGTAAGCCCGTCGGCCCGCCCGGCGGGTGGTAGAGGAACGACAGTCGAAAGCATAGACGCGCGTCGTGTGCACGTTGGCCTCTGTCCCGCACGGATACCTAATGCGTCGCGACTATATACACATATATATATATATTCCGTCGCCGACAGTACATAGCTTGATAGGCCGAGCCATATACTGTCGGTTATAATAACAAATAATATATATATATATATATATATATATATATATATATATATATATATATATATATATATATATATATATATATATATATATATATATATATATATATATATATATATATATATATATATATATATATATATATATATATATATATACATTCTATATATATATATAGCTAATGGAATATATATGAGGGATTCCAGGCCAGAGCAAACACCATTTTGCCTTACCATCTCCGATTTTTTTGAAAATTTGTTATGCTCTAGTATTGGTTGAAAGAGGCCTCCATGATTTTTTTTCAATTTTTTTTGTCGAACCGTTTTCAAGATATCGATTTTTAAAAAATTACGTTACTCTTTTTTTGAACGTCCATAACTTTGTGAAAAATGGGCCAAACTGGACGTTTTTTTTTTTGAAATTTTTCTTTTTGAACGCACTTTTCATAAAAAAATATCGAATAAAATTTTCGAACCGTATTTCTATAAGATTTTCAAGTTTCAAGTGTAAATTGTTGATTTGCAAAAAACACGTACTGATCGATTTTCTTGAATTTTTTTTTGTAAAAAACTGTCAGTTATTCCACACCTTTTAAGACTAGTTGGATAATGGGATAACGATGGGATCGATTTTTCAATTTTCCGATTTTAGTTATTCGTGCTGAAAATAAGTATTAATCGTTTCTTCAGGCTCACCGACAATGGTCATTGTTATTTATGCAATAAAATAGATATATATTTATCATTTAATGAACGATGGCCGATAATTTTTGTTGTAATAATATCGGATTGCTTATATCATGATGCCGTTGCTATTCATGAATTTACTAGAATGACTACTAGTTTTATCAAAGAAGTATCCAATGATGCTGCAAAAGTTCTTTACTTTTGCAGCATCATTGGCTGTACGTCGATGGAACGCCTCAACAATTTAAAAATTATAAAAATTTTGTAAATCTCAATTATCATGAGCAAGACTTTGGATTAAAAGCTGAATGGCATTATTTTGCAACAGCTCACGGCAAAGGACCTTTGATGGAGTAGGGGCAACCGTGAAAAGAATAGCAGCACGAGCAAGTCTTCAACTTCCAAGTCACACACAAATTTCAACTCCTCGGCAATTACATGACTGGACAATAAAATCGAATTATTTGCCGAATATTCATGCCCAATTCTTCTCTAACGACGATTATAATCTAGCCAAAGATTCATTAGAAAACAGATATATAAGAGCAAAGACAATAACAGGGGCGCAAAAGTATTATTGTGTAATTCCGGACGGAGAAGACACTTTGAGATTTAACCCTTTGAGCCCTAAGGACGCATATATGCGTCAGCCTATGCGTCTGCGGACCACATAAGCTTGAAAGTACTCAGGTCTCAAAGGGTTAAAGAATTTTCCTCATCTGTTGAATCTTGAACTTGTAAAATATTTAAACGACTAAGAAAATAACTGCTCTTCCTCGATTCGCCTGTATCTGTTTCCTGAAAGTAATCTGTAAAATAATTAATAATTCCTATGTGTCCAATAGTTATTAAGTTCATGTGCATAGTATTTTTTTCGGACATTTTTCAATACGGATAACTAAAATCGGAAAATTGAAAAATCGAAGAAAAATAGATCCCATCGTTATCCCATTATCCAACTAGTGTTAAAAGGTATGGAATAACTGACAGTTTTTTACAAAAAAAAAATTCAAGAAAATCGATCAGTACGTGTTTTTTGCAAATCAACAATTTAGACTTGAAACTTGAAAATCTTATAGAAATACGGTTTGAAAATTTTATTCGATATTTTTTTATAAGAAGTGTGTTAAAAAGGAAAAATTTCAAAAAAAAAACGTCCAGTTTGGCCCATTTTTCGCAAAGGTATGGACGTTCAAAAAAAAAGTAACGAAATTTTTGAAAAATCGATATCTTGAAAACGGTTCGACAAAAAATATTTAAAACAATGATGGAGGCCTCTTTCAACCAATACTAGAGCATACACAATTTTCAAAAAAATCGGAGATGGTAAGGCAAAATGGTGTTTGATCTGGCGTGGAATTCCTCATATATATATATATTGTGACGTTGCACAATTTCCTCCCGCGCCGCTAGCCCTCTAAGGCAATCGTTCCACGCAGCGTCTAGAACAGTAAGTAAATCGACAATTAGTACTAGAGCACCCCTAACTCCCCCTTCCATCCGTAAGTTATGTGAGCATGCAAACACTTATCGCGCCACGAAGAGATCTCCACCCTAACCACCGGAATACCCCGATCGCAGCGATCGGCCATCGTCGTCGTCGTCGTCGTCGTCATCGTCGTCGGCGTCGTCGTCGTCGTCGTCGTCGTCGTCGTCGTGTCGTTAACAACGCATCGTCGTCGTCGCGGTCGACGCGGCCACGCACATTATTGTTAAAGGCGACGACACGGCGATAACCTAAAAAGGAAAATCCCAAATACTCATAAAAACAAAAACAAAAAGGAAATTCACAAGAAATCCGAGCAGAGGAAAACGATACTCACGCACCCGACTTTCCCGAGGACACCCTGGACCAGCAAAGAAGACCCATCGAAAAAGAAACCACCAGGATATCCCGAAGAAATCACCGACGACACTTTCACCACTCAGCACGACTGCTGTCAAAATCTCGTACTCGCGAAAATCCGTCACGCATGCAAATACGGGCATGGTGACGGAGCGAGTAGCGAGAGGGCAGCAGCGCACGTAGATCATCCTAGACTCCCTTTCCGATAATCACGAGAGCGACCCTACACTATCGACCCGTCACTGTAATTACATGTCCTTCCGTTAGATCTTCCCAGCGCCACTCCCCAATAATCGATTTCTCATCGACCCGAGAAACCCGTGTTGTTGCTGCCCCAGCGAATAAGGACGCCCCGACCCAGTGCAGCCAGATCGCGCGTAAAACTTACCCCCACTCTCGTCTCTTACGTACCCATCACACAACCATACTAGCGCGTGTCCGTGAGCGAGCGACGCTCGGACAACTTCGGAAAGAGCCGAGCGCGGTCGAAGTTTCCCGACCGTGCCGTCGGCAGTCCAGCCAGATCGCGCGTAAGACTTACTTACCCCCTCTCCAGTCTCTTGCGCGCCCATCACACAATGATAGAGCGCGTGTCCGTGAGCGAGCGACGTTCGGACGACTTCGGTAAGAGGCGAGCGCGGTCGAAGGTTCCCCACCGCGCCTCGGCAGCTACACCAATACATGAACGCTGAGCACATTCATGTGCGGCTAAGCCGAAACGAAGCCTTCGAGGGAAAACGCAATCTGACAAACGATTCGCTCGTGACGTCACCCGACAACACGCGCGCGGCTTTTATATGATTTGAAAAGTTATTTAGCTTTTGATTATATGCGTTATTAATGCATACAAAATAATGTATCGTGCACTCTGATCGTTTATTTTTTTCGTTTATACGTTAATTTAAATATAATAACAACTTAATTATCTTTTAAAAAATGATTTACGCTGAACAGGGAGGCGGGATCGTTCTCCGTACTCAGTACATTTTTATTTTCTATGTTTTTTTAAATTTCTTTTTGTATGGGATGAATTGTTTATTCGTGAAAGACGCGCATTGAAAAAAGCATTATTCTGAAAATAGGAAAGGTGCTCATGACGTCTTACGATTAAATTTTTTTGTTCTGTCAATGGTGAGTGTTCACAAATAAACAATTAACCGCATTACAATGAAAATTACCTGTAAATGTAAAAACATAAAAAAAATGCAATATTTTGTACTTCTTTCCATGTCACCCATGAGGTAAAGTACAATGGCACACATTTTTTTTAACGTGGTGTACCCAGGAGGTATAATCCACGACGAAAAGAAAACTTAACCCTTTGCAGTATACCCGTTCGATATGTTAAGTTAAAAATTGTTACTCGGGGGTTTTCGGGGTCGCTGATTACGACTCCAGTCAGAATATTAAAATTTTCACATTCAAGGTGGTGGATTTAAATCGGCTAAAAGTGTGGAAAAAAATATTAAAAAAAAAAAACAGATTCGTAATCAGCGACCCCAAAAAACCCCGGTAACCAATTTTGTTTATTTATAACTATTTAACAATAAATAAAATATTAATTTTTTTTAATGAGCAATAAAAAATGAACAACGATTTTATACCTATAAATATGTACACCTATATACAGTTATATACATGGATATATACACTTATGTACATCAATATATACACTTATAAATACACCTATAAATAAAAGTTTGATAAATAAAAATCTTGAACAGGTGGCTATTACAATAGTCACTATGCCGCAAAGGGTTAAGGGAACCCCCAAGTCCAAGTTTTTCATCGAATGCACAAAAATGATTCAAATAAACAATTTATTAACATCATTTGCGAATATTGCGCTAAGATACTTTTTTATTTCCAGTGAGAAAAAATACGTTTACCCCGGAAAGTTGTAAACGTCCCAGTCATCGTACTGGTCGTATTCTCGGACTTGGAGTTTTTCTTTTCGTTCCTTATCTATCTTATATAAATTTTGCGCGTTAACTAGAGACAGATGGTCTCGAGTTATTATCATGGTGGTCGCATGGTCCCCCCCTAGCCCTCAAAGCCGACCTCACAACGCAGATAGAATTGAGAAGATTCAAACTGAGGCAATTCCTTTTCTTTGTTTTTGTATCAGGGATGAGAGAGAACGCTCGTTCAGCCGCAGCATTCGAATGGGGCAACGTCCTCACCATGCCCATCAAGAACCGCAAAGTTTGGTACCGGAGAATACCGTCAGAATTGGTAACAGTGCAAATTGCCATCCACATCTCGTCGAATGACAATTTACACCATTCTTTCTTCTGACGACTGTCCTCTTCGTACAAGAACTGCCATTCGTTACGAATTTTCATTTCGTCCGAAACGCGAAGTTGACGAGAAACGGATAATACGCGCGCAACGGTTGACGCGCGATCCGCATCTAATAACGCGGGGCCCTGTTCGAAAACCGTTAAATTCTTCAAAAAATCATTATCGCAGGGGAGTCTATCGCGAATTTGACTCGCAGCTGTGATGTAAAACCGAAGGCAGTTTTGGCGGAACGTGTCGACTTCGGCTTGTGGAGTCCCTCTGCTCTGAATATCCGCCAAATATTCTTTGCAGTCGTCTCCAATATCAATATCGATCAATGCGCGCTGATTCGCGCATTTTTCGAAGTCGATATTGTGAGCGTGAACATGAAATATTTCCGGCTGCAACAGAGCGGGTTTGAGAAACCTCTGGAGGATCTCTACAAGCATCGTCTTTGAAGAAGGCTGCAGACGATGGATTAAAGTTGCTTCGCTTTGAAACAGCGCGTTGATTTTGTTAAATGATTCGAGAACGAATCTCAAAAAAAGAAAATACGCTTTCGTCATCGGATTTTTCATAACTTCAAGAAGTTCTTCTGCTTGTTTGGCCTTCTCCAATGACTGATCCGCCAAAAATGCTATCAGCGTCGGATAATTTTCGATTATTCTGACGACGGCGGAATGGCGCGAGAGCCATCTCGTTTCCGCGTATCGCGTGATTTTAGCCGGACGATCCTGAAAACTATCTTCAAAATCGCGAAAAACTGTCGTTCGTTTCGGACTGTTATTAACAAAGGTCGCGATACCTTTGAGAAAACGGTCAATCTCTTTCGGAATAGCGGAGAATGCGGCGCTAGCGATCAACGCGAGGGCATGGCAAATACACGGCCGCGTTATTAGCTCGGGGTTATTTTCCGACAGAAATGTATGGAACGACGAATGTTTGCCGACCATTACAGATGCGTTATCGCACGCGAGACCGAGGATGCTGCGCAGGGGAATTTGTTTCCGGAAAAACTCATTTTTTAACGCTTTCAACAGTTCAATGGCCGAACAATTCGCCGCGTTCAAATGAACCATCGTTAACAATTCTGTCCTTACCATCAGCGTACTTGGCTCTATGTAACGGACCACTAACGACATCCATTTATCGTTCGTGCAATCTGATGTTTCGTCAACATGAATGGAAAATTTATTCTCGCGTAGTACACGCGTTATTCGGTCGGCTTCTACTACGTTCACAACCCTGTCGACTAGCTTTGTTGCCTTTGTTTTTCCAACTTTCATAGCCTCCAATACGGCAGGCTCTTGACCGATCACTTTAAAGAGGCTGAGCATATCTGGTGCAACTGTCATTGCAATATTATGCTCAGCCAAAAAAGTTGCAAAACGGATTTCAGCAATTTGTACTCGTTCATTGAAGTCAAATTCAGCACCAGAGGCAGCTGAAAAACTCTCTTGAGTACAAGTTGCTTCCGGAACACACGCAGAAGGCGTAGTATTCCCCGAATATGCACTCATATTTTTCTCATGAATGTCTGATTTTGAGTGTCTTTCTATCTCACAGTGGCCACATGACAATGTTGTTCCGCACGCGACGCAATGAAATTTGTCCGGTCGCGATTCGACAGGCTGAACCCATTTTTTCCATTCTGGATGCTGGTCGTACCATTGGTGTTGAAAATATTTCTTTTTAGCCGGTTTCGGCTTTTTAACCGCGGGCTCCTCCATAACGAAAAAAAAAAACAAGAATTTAAAAAACACAAATTAAATGCTCAATAAATGAGAAAAAAAGTAATTTAAAAATACCAATGTTACGAGGCACAGAGTAGGAAAGCTACGAAAGGTACCCTCTTATTATTCGCGTTAAAAATGCACTTTTCATAACTTACGATTCGCGGCCGGATAGATGATTTTCGACGATACTGCGATATCGCTCGATGAAACTATAACAATGAATATAACAGGCTAGAGGCAACAAAGAGGACGCGATGCTTTCAGTTGTTTTGTTTCGTCTTTTATTGGCAACACCGCCTAACGTATCGCTAGCGTTTGTCATTTCGCGGTTGTGGATGCAAATTCACCAGGCTGAAAAAACTAGTGGATTTGTCCTCAAACCTTGATTTCTTTGGCAAGTCATTGAAATTCAGAGGGTATACGTAATTTTTAATGCCAAACAACTTTTTCGTCTTAGTAATTTTCGAGAAAATTGTGCGTTCGCGAGAAAAAATTAAATACTAAAAAAAGAGGGGAGTTCGGGAGTGGTTTTTCACCTCCCACGGCTGTAATTTTTCGATTGTCTGATAAATTCAATTGCAGGGTGGTAGATAATTTAATTTCGCACAAAAAAGTCCGCGATAGCACTAGTCTATCTGTAAAAGGTGGGTCGTGAAAATTGCTCAAAGCCTTTTTTGCGGCGGGCGGTTTTCTTGACAAGTCGCGTCTCATTAAAAAAATTTCTAGCAAATCCAATAACTTGAAAAAAAAAAAATTTTTAACGCGACAGTTATCTGCAGAATCGTTTGTTTTATAATTTTAACGAAAAAAAAAAAATTCTACGAGTGTTTAAGCTCGTTGTATCACAGTTTCAATATTCAAACCGGCTTCTTTTGGGCATTCCCACGAACGAAAAAAATTACGCGATATTAACTATTCTAGTTAATACCGCGTAAACGGTGATAGTGACGAGGACCTTTCGAGGAACTTTATTTTTCGTTATAAAGTAGTGCTTTTAAATATTTAGGACAAATTTTTTTCGTTGCACCAGATATGCTCAGCCTCTTTAAAGTGATCGGTCAAGAGCCTGCCGTATTGCAGGCTATGAAAGTTGGAAAAACAAAGGCAACAAAGCTAGTCGACAGGGTTGTGAACGTAGTAGAAGCCGACCGAATAACGCGTGTACTACGCGAGAATAAATTTTCCATTCATGTTGACGAAACATCAGATTGCACGAACGATAAATGGATGTCGTTAGTGGTCCGTTACATAGAGTCAAGTACGCTGATGGTAAGGACAGAATTGTTAACGATGGTTCATTTGAACGCGGCGAATTGTTCGGCCATTAAACTGTTGAAAGCGTTGAAAAATGAGTTTTTCCGGAAACAAATTCCCCTGCGCAGCATCCTCGGTCTCATGTGCGATAACGCATCTGTAATGGTCGGCAAACATTCGTCGTTCCATACATTTCTGTCGGAAAATAACCCCGAGCTAATAACGCCGCCGTGTATTTGCCATGCCCTCGCGTTGATCGCTAGCGCCGCATTCTCCGCTATTCCGAAAGAGATTGACCGTTTTATCAAAGGTATCGCGACCTTTGTTAATAACAGTCCGAAACGAACGACAGTTTTTCGCGATTTTGAAGATAGTTTTCAGGATCGTCCGGCTAAAATCACGTGATACGCGGAAACGAGATGGCTCTCGCGCCATTCCGCCGTCGTCAGAATAATCGAAAATTATCCGACGCTGATAGCATTTTTGGCGGATCAGTCATTGGAGAAGGCCAAACAAGCGGAAGAACTTCTTGAAGTTATGAAAAATCCGATGACGAAAGCGTATTTTCTTTTTTTGAGATTCGTTCTCGAATCATTTAACAAAATCAACGCGCTGTTTCAAAGCGAAGCAACTTTAATCCATCATCTGCAGCCTTCTTCAAAGACGATGCTTGTAGAGATCCTCCAGAGGTTTCTCAAACCCGCTCTGTTGCAGCCGGAAATATTTGATGTTCACGCTCACAATATCGACTTCGAAAAATGCGCGAATCAGCGCGCATTGATCGATATTGATATTGGAGACGACTGCAAAGAATATTTGGCGGATATTCAGAGCAGAGGGACTCCACAAGCCGAAGTCGACACGTTCCGCCAAAACTGCCTTCGGTTTTACATCACAGCTGCGAGTCAAATTCGCGATAGACTCTCCTGCGATAATGATTTTTTGAAGAATTTGACGGTTTTCGAACAGGGCCCCGCGTTATTAGATGCGGATCGCGCGTCAACCGTTGCGCGCGTATTATCCGTTTCTCGTCAACTTCGCGTTTCGGACGAAATGAAAATTCGTAACGAATGGCAGTCCTTGTACGAAGAGGACAGTCGTCAGAAGAAAGAATGGTGTAAATTGTCATTCGACGAGATGTGGATGGCAATTTGCACTGTTACCAATTCTGACGGTGTTCTCCGGTACCAAACTTTGCGGTTGTTGATGGGCATGGTGAGGACGTTGCCTCATTCGAATGCTGCGGCTGAACGAGCGTTCTCTCTCATCCCTGATACAAAAACAAAGAAAAGGAATTGCCTCAGTTCGAATCTTCTCAATTCTATCTGCGTTGTGAGGTCGGCTTTGAGGGCTAGGGGGGGGACAGTGCGACCACCATGATAATAACTCGAGACCATCTGTCTCTAGTTAACGCGCAAAATTTATATAAGATAGATAAGGAACGAAAAGAAAAACTCCAAGTCCGAGAATACGACCAGTACGGTGACTGGGACGTTTACAACTTTCCGGGGTAAACGTATGTTTTCTCACTGGAAATAAAAAAGTATCCTAGCGCAATATTCGCAAATGATGTTAATAAATTGTTTATTTGAATCATTTTTGTGCATTCGATGAAAAACTTGGACTTGGGGGTTCCCTTAACCCTTTGCGGCATAGTGACTATTGTAATAGCCACCTGTTCAAGACTTTTATTTATCAAAATTTTATTTATAAGTGTATATATTGATGTACATAAGTGTATATATTGTTGTATGTAAGTGTATATACCCATATATATAACTGTATATAAGTGTATATATCCATGTATATAACTGTATATAAGTGTACATATCCATGTATATAACAGTATATAGGTGTACATATTTATAGGTATAAAATCGTTGTTCATTTTTTATTGCTCATTAAAAAAATTAATATTTTATTTATTGTTAAATAGTTATAAATAAACAAAATTGGTTACCGGGGTTTTCTGGGGTCGCTGATTACGAATCTGTTTTTTTTTTTTTAAATATTTTTTTCCACACTTTTAGCCGATTTAAATCCACCACCTTGAATGTGAAAATTTTAATATTCTGACTGGATTCGTAATCAGCGACCCCGAAAACCCCCGAGTAACAATTTTCAACTTAACATATCGAACGGGTATACTGCAAAGGGTTAAGTTTTCTTTTCGTCGTGGATTATACCTCCTGGGGACACCACGTTAAAAAAAATGTGTGCCATTGTACTTTACCTTATGGGTGACATGGAAAGAAGTACAAAACATTGCATTTTTTATGTTTTTACATTTACAGGTAATTTTCATTGTAATGCGGTTAATTGTTTATTTGTGAACACTCACCATTGACAGAACAAAAAAATTTAATCGTAAGACGTCATGAGCACCTTTCCTATTTTCAGAATAATGCTTTTTTCAATGCGCGTCTTTCACGAATAAACATTCACCCCATACAAAAAGAAATTTAAAAAAACATAGAAAATAAAAATGTACTGAGTACGGAGAACGATCCCGCCTCCCTGTTCAGCGTAAATCATTTTTTACAAGATAATTAAGTTGTTATTATATTTAAATTAACGTATAAACGAAAAAAATAAACGATCAGAGTGCGCGATACATTATTTTGTATGCATTAATAACGCATATAATTAAAAGCTAAATAACTTTTCAAATCATATAAAAGCCGCGCGCGTGTTGTCGAGTGACGTCACGAGCGAATCGTTTGTCAGATTGCGTTTTCCCTCGAAGGCTTCGTTTCGGCTTAGCCGCACATGAATGTGCTCAGCGTTCATGTATTGGTGTAGCTGCCGAGGCGCGGTCGGGAATCTTCGACCGCGCTCGCCTCTTATCGAAGTCGTCCGAGCGTCGCTCGCTCACGGACACGCGCTCTATCATTGTGTGATGGGCGCGCAAGAGACTGGAGAGGGGGTAAGTCTTACGCGCGATCTGGCTGGACTGCCGACGGCACGGTCGGGAAACTTCGACCGCGCTCGGCTCTTCCCGAAGTTGTCCGAGCGTCACTCGCTCACGGACACGCGCTAGTATGGTTGTGTGATGGGTGCGCAAGAGACGAGAGTGGGGGTAAGTTTTACGCGCGATCTGGCTGCACTGCCCCGACGAATCCGAGGGCGAGACAATTTTGAAAATTTTCTCGAACGATATGCTCGTCACTTAGAGCGTAACCACCGGCGAGAATAAAACGGAAAGCGTTAGGAAAATTAACTAGAGTGATTGCGAAAAAATATTTAGAGTGCGAGTGAAAAGAGAATTTAGAGTGTGAGTGAAAGGAGAATTTAGAGTGCGAGTGAAAGAGTTGTAAAGTGTGAGTGACGATAATTAGAGTGAAAGAGTAAAATTTGAGAGAGTGAGATAATTAGACGAGAGCGAGTGCGAGTGCGGAACGCGAAAATCGTGAGAGTGAGAGTGACACATAATGCGTGAAATAATAAATTGTAAGAGTGAGCGTGAGTGATAAAAACGAGAGAGTGAGCGTGAGTGATAAAAACGAGAGAGTGAGCGTGAGTGATAAAAAGGAACAAAGTGAAGAACGAGAAAGAAGAGAAGACAGAGGAGCGAAGGAAGGACAGAGCAGTGGAGAGAGAGAGACAGAGAGCGATCGGCGAGGATAGAGAGAGAGAGCGATCGGCGAGGATAGAGAGAGAGAGAGAGAGAGAGAGAGAGAGAGAGAGAGAGATAGATAGATAGATAGATAACGATTTTTATTATACCATGCTTGAAGCGTTGCGTATAAAAGTACGTGGTAAATGTGGACAAAAATGTATCACCAAATTATAAATACATGAGTAAATAAATAAATAAAACAAATAGATAGTCAAAATAAATAAATAGTAGTACTAATAAATCAAGTTGAATAAAATAAGATATAATAAAATAAATAGTAGATAATTAAATAAGTAAATACATACATGAATAGAATAAATAAATAGTCTAGATAAATAGTAGTACCAATAAATGAAATAGAGTTGAATAAGATAGAATAAAATAAAATAAAATAACAAACAGTAGGCAGAGTAGGAAAGACAAGATGACGGTGAAGCAGTAGGAAAGGTAAGATAGTCAGTGGGTTAAAATGGTTGTCATACTGGAGGGCAATCCCTACACTCTGCAGGGCTAACTACGTGGCACCTTGCTCAAATATATGTTCGTGCAGTGACAGGCGAAAGCGGCCCGCAGAGGTTATATCGCGGATCCGGGTGGGCAGCGCGTTCCACACGCGCGTCGCCGTCACAATCGTAGATTTCCGATAGCCCTCCGTCCTGGCAGGAGGGACTATGAGGCTCGATGAGTCGACGGCGCCGCGGAGCGCAGCAGAGCGACCTCCGGCCGTGGAGCGTAAAACGAGTCCCTCAGCGAATGACGATGGGACACCGGACACGATTGCGCGATGAGTAAATAATGCTAGAAAATACTGTCTTCGCTGAGGGATTTTCAACCATCCAAGACGCGTGTAGTATGGTGTGATGTGCTCATACTTTTTGACGCCCAGCACGAAGCGCACGCAGGCGTTAAGAGCGCGCTGAAGTCTCAGTTCCTCAGTTCCCGTGATGTCGCAGGTAATAATCGAGCAGTAGTCGAACAGCGGGAAAATGAGCGCGATTACAAGGTGACGGCGAAGGTCAGCGGTGAGTGCACGCGCGTTCGCTTTGAGTTGATAGAGTGCACTGTAAACGCGACTGCATATTGACGTGACGTGCTCGCGCCAGCTCAGCGTGGGCGTGATAAGACAGCCGAGATTTCTGATCAGCGATGAGTACGGGATTATATTGTTCCTCACTGCGACTGCGGCTGATTGAGAGGTCCTGGTGCTATTTACGTACCGAGCTGAACCAAGTATCATTGCTTGGGTTTTGACAGGGTTCAGTCTCAGCGCATTTCTGTCGGCCCAGTCGCAGATCCGAGCAATATCTTGGTTGATGCCGGCGACACAGTCGTCCAGCTTGCCCGGGTCACAATGGGCATAAATCTGCAGGTCGTCTGCGTACTTCACCACGGAGCAGTGCTGGATTTCAGTTCCAAGGTCTTCGACGTAGAGAGCAAAAAGTGCCGGCCCAAGTACGGACCCCTGTGGAACCCCTGAGGTGACGGCGGTCCACGTCGACACACCGCCGGATGTCCGGACAGCCTGAGTGCGACCGGAGAGGTACGACTGGAACCATAGAAGTGCCGAACGCGAAAGGTTCAGGCGCGATAGTTTATGGAGCAGAATGTTGTGATCTACAGTGTCGAAGGCCTTGGAGAAGTCGAATAACACGAGGACCGTAACTTGACGTCGGTCAGTTGCAAGCCTGATCGAGTCGAGGACTTTAATCAAAGCCGCTTGCGTCGACCCGCCCTCGACGAATCCAAACTGATCCGGGTCACGTCTAGCCGTGCGACGAAGGTATTGCGTGAGATCCGCGTGTACAATGCGCTCCAGGATCTTTGAAATGTTGCACAGAAGTGAAATTGGCCGGAAGTCCGACGGCGCGGTGGGTTGAGATATCTTGGGTATAGGTGCAATGTAGGAACGCTTCCAGGCAGACGGAAAGGTAGACGTAGTGAGCGAGCAGTTGAATATGTCTAGCAGAATATGGAGCAAGGGTTCAGCACAAAGTTTGACGAGGAAGCTGGGTAAACCATCAGGACCAGTGACATAGGACGATTGTAGACGTAGCGACCGACGAAAGGATTCCGGCGTGACGTGCGCGAAATAGAATTGTGCATCATCGAAGACGGGCGGATACCGCAGGGACGCAGGAGGACTGACTGTAGATTTGACGTAGACAGCGGTGAAGAAGGTATTCAGATCCTCAGGGAGCAGTGTGGTGGCAGCAGACGCCTTACCGGGAACAACTCCAAGCCGCCTCAAGTCACTCCAGAGTGATCTCGGTTCAGTGTGCCGCGAGAGGCATTGCGAGATATACGAAGCACGCGCTTCATGAAGACTGGTTCTTACCCTCGATCGCAGGTTCTTGTATACCTGATGGTCGTCCGGGTTTCGCGAGCACCTATACCTCCTGTTGGCCCGATTTCTCGAACGAATTAGTGCTCGTAACTCTGGTGAAATCCACGGTATGGGCGGTCGACGTGGAGCGTATAGATGGAACGGCGCGTATGTGTTAAGTAAGTCGGTGAGAGCGCAGTTTATTAGTTCCACTTTTTCGTTCGAGTCAGAAGATGCCTCCACAGCAGACCAGTCGATAGCTACGAGACCCCTCAAAAAGTCAGGGTCGTGGAGGTTACTCCAACGACGTTGATGTTGCGCGGTCGGAACTGGAGGCTTAACGGTCAGAAGCCTGTACCGGATGGCTATCAAATCGGGTCCCGGGGCAAAGGGTAGAGTGCATTGTCCTCGCTCGACGACCTTCTCCGACGAGTCGACCACACTTAGGTCAAGCCATGAAGCAGCGGTGGCCGTGTGATAGGTTGGTTGATATGGCACGACGTGGAGGCCATAGCTCTCAAAAATCCGCCGGAGGAATGTACTGTCAGGATTGACCGTATCGAAGTTAGAATTCCAATCCCCCATGATGACCGTTCCCACATAGTCTTGACAGAAAGTCGCAAGGAGCGTTTCGGCAGTGTTAGCGAAGGCGATTTTTGGTGGCCTGTAGACTACGCCGATAAGTATGTTCCCGCCGCCGAGCCCCGCCACTGAGATAAACAGGTACTCGAGTCCTGGGGTATAGGTGGTGGCTGTCGATGAGGCAATGACGCATGTCCGTAGCGAGTCCCGTGCGTAGATGCTGACTCCCCCACCCCCTTTCCCAACTCTATCACACCGCAGCAGGCGATAGCCATCCATGGCAACGATGTCGTCCGATATGTGCGGCTTAAGCCATGTTTCCGAAACAAGCACGAGGTCATATGGGTTCGTTGCGAAGAAATGTGCAAACTCCTGGAATCGCGGGACCAAGGACTGCGCATTAGCGTGGCAAATACGTAACGAGTGCAGTGTAGTGGTTCCCGGACGGATAGAGTTGGCCATAGTCGGTGAGACGGTCGGATGGCGTCACAGTTGTAACTCCTTTAGTTGCTCGATGTTTGGGATATGGATGGCCGGGGTGTTGCTCGCCTTTTTTAGGTAAACATTGCCATCCCGGACCCAGACGAATTGGTAGTGCGCGTCCTTAGCCATGGTTTTAGCGGCCATAAGAACGGCGTGGGTTTCCGGTGGCAGGAATTCATTTACAACGACTGGGCGTGAGACGGCAAACGAGTCCAATATAGCACGACAGTCAAGATTCCCCTTAGCGCGTTTTGCGTTAAGGATTTCGGCGCGGAGGGAGCGCGAGCCTAGTGCCACAAAAAGCGAACGCGGTCGTGAGGACTCTCCGGAGTGTCGCATTCTCCTGATCTCGGAGACATCCGACCGCGACACGTTGACCCCAAGAACACGTGTGAGCGACAGAAATAAGTCGTAATCGTTGACGTCCTCCGCCTCTGGCAAGCCACCGATGATCAGCTCGTGAAGGTGACTGCTACGCTCCAATTGTCGAATACGCTCCGCTAGTCTAGGATCCGCAGCCTGCTGAGTCACCGTCCCTGGACGCGATTCGAGTGTGGAGACTCTTTTTTGTAACTCGCTGCACACTTTGCTATTGGTGGCAAGAGTGACCTCAGTGCTAGCGAGTTTTGCCGAGATTGACTGAATATCCCGCGTGTTCATGGCTAGTGTCTCTTCTACTTTTCCTAACCTATCGGATATCCCTGTAATTTTGTCAAGGCAACTACGCACATCATCCCGCACCGTGCTGATATTCGCTACGTCGCCCTTGATCCCCCGGATGTCCGTCGTAATAGTACCTATCGCTTGAACAAGGTTTTGCAGCTGCCCAGCAATACTTTGGTCACCCCCCATGGTACCTGGAGACTGCAAGTCAGTAGTAGACCTCCGGGGCTTCTTACAGGTATAGCACGTAACACTGCGTCCTGACGGGAGTTCTGAGATAGCGTTTACACCGAGCTTGTGTTTCAGGCATACGCTGTGGTACCCATGCGTGTCAATTGCGCACAGGCGTATGACATCGTCGGCCGCCACAAATTTAAAGCAGATCCCGCAATTAATCGCCGGCATTTTGAGAGAGTTAGGCAGTAATAAGTAGATAAATAGGCAAATGAATGAATAGATAGATAGAATGTCAAATTGTCGAAATAGAGCATATAGTTGTCAGTAGAATATAGAACTGTCAGATAAATAAATAAATAAATAAATAGGATATAAAGAATATAAAGTTGTCAAATAAATAAGTGAATAGATAAATAAGATATAAAATTGTCAGTAAAATAAGATATAAAATTGTCAGTGAAATAAGATATAAAATTGTCAATAATATAAACTGTAAAGTTGTCAACAAAGTATAGAGTGAGATGGAATGTCAAATTGTCAAAATAGAGCATATAGCTGTCAGTGGGATATAGAACTGTCAGATCAATAAATAAATAGATAAATAAGATGTAAAGAACATAAGTTGTCAAATAAATAAGAAAATAGATAAGTAAGGTATAAGATTGTCAGTAGAATAAGATATACAATTGTCAATAATATAAACTGTGAAGTTGTCAACAAAGTATAGAGTTGCAATAAATAAAATAGTCGTTAATTCGGTCGATAAATATAAAATAGGTTAAAATATTGTCAATAAGCAAAACTTAGTCGGGCGATAAAATAAATAAAATAAATATATGAGTCAAATATATAAGACAATGTAATAATAAAGTAATAATGGAAAAATGAGAACAAGTAATAATAAGTAACAAGATAAAAGTCAATTAGTGTGACGAATAAAAGCCAGTCGTCAAGCCTATCGTTATCCACATCGACGTCGTTATCTATCGTTATCTGCACGCGCGGCCGCCTAGCTTATCGGCTTGTCTTCCAAAGATAATTACGACCACGGTGCGCAACTTCAAGCAACTGACCTAGTCCAATATCGCGTATCAGCTGACTATCTGAAGAAAAGTCATATTAACATGACTGTGACACCGGCACTTTATCGATCATATTACAACGCACAGAAATCTCGTTTTGTCCACTATGTCCACAGTTTATGTCCAATGTTTTTTATTCTACACACTCATCACCATCCACGCAACTGTTCCACGACTTTTTAGGTCACACTGCACTAATAATCATATAATATCAGACGTTAATCACGGACGTCACCTAACACACTCCTTCCTACTCGAGAGAGAGAGAGAGAGAGAGAGAGAGAGAGAGAGAGAGAGAGAGAGAGAGAGAGAGCGGTACGAGCCGAACGAGCACCGGCGCGTCGAAAGTAAGTGTTTGCACTGCTATCGCTCCAAACAGAGAAAACCTTTTTATTATATAAAAATTAAATTGTGCATTGCCCCCCCCCCCTTCGTGTACTCTCGAGTAACAATTAGAACCATCCCCTTATGTTCCCTTTTCCCCCTGTTTAGCGTGCGTCGAGGACATTTGTAATATAGGAATTTTAATTGGTAAAATAGAGCGTGGAACGGTTGCGTGCGTAGCCGTTAAGATTAGAGTAACCCCCTCTCCCTTCATTCCCCTTTCCCGAGCCGCCAGTTTCCAACCGTTCCACCTTCTAGTACGTCCCGAATTTAAACGCAAATTAAACATACCCGTAATAAACATCCAGAGACCCAATAGAGTATGAGAACCCCCTTCCCTGAGATACCCCTCCCCTCCCCTTAGAGCCATTAGTTGTCATAGAGTTAGTTACGCATTATTTTTTTTTCTTTTTTTTTGGTCTTATATTTTTATTTGTTAATTTTCAATAATAAATTAACTGGCGCCCAAACCACCCCCATATCAGTGAGAATACCCCCCCCCCCCCCCCCCAGAGATCGTCCGCCGATACATATAATAAATTGTTAATTACTGGAAAATTTTTTTTTGAGAATTTTTTCTCTCTCCCGAGCTATTATCATTCCCCCCTTCCCTCCCGAAATCGGCGTGACAATATATATATATATATATTGTGACGAGCTCGTCCTCTTGAAAATTTCGCGAAAACAGATGCTGACGAGCTGCCAGTCTCAAAATCTATAATGACGCCCGTTATTGTTCTTCCCTTTTCTTTTGCACTATCGCCAATTGGGCGCCAGGTATTTCCTTCACCCCGAAATACCAAGGGTTGTTTTTCGTTTCCTTTCTGACTCACGGAATGGGGGGGGGGGGGGGGCGGGATTCGGAGGACAATCTATGACTTTTACAAAAATAACGGGTGAGCAATTCTTACGAGTCTTTAACAATTAATTTAACATTTGTTAATTCGAAATCGACGACCAATACAATACAATTTCCGCTCTTCTTATTCTACGGATTTAACTCGTGTACGCGGGGAACGCAGCGGCTTTCCGGTTACGCCGGAAAGCACAGCTGATCATTCGGAGCTGCGAGGGGGTGCGCGACGGACACCAACCGCCACCTCACGCCCGATCGCGGAGGGGTCGCGCGAGACAAAATAAATGCACCGCGTGCACCTACCTTTTTGTCGATGTCGATCGTCTCGGTGTCGCACACCGTCCTCGTCGCGTATCCTCTCTCTCGCTCGCTTTCGCCGGTACACCGGTGGCTCAGCCTCGCTCTCTCTCTCGCACGCACACTCAATCCTTCGATTCCTGAACTCTGCACTCTCTCAAATCTTCACTCTACTTTCCGTCTCGCGTTCACACCCTACTCTTTACTCTTCCACCCTCTAACTGTCTCACTCACTCTACTATCTCTCGTTTTACTTCTTGTCTCTTTCTACTTCTTATCACTCCTCGTTCTCGATTCTCGCGCATTCAAAATCTAACTCATTTCTTAATCTCAAAACCTAACTATCTCATTCTCAGTCCAAATCTTCACTACTATCAATCCAAAACTTAACTATGTCATTCTCAGTCCGAATCTTCACTCACTAACTTATTCTAATCCTTCTCTCGGTGACCATCGGCTCTCTCGTACTCCTCGCTCCCTTATTCCCCTGTCGGCGAAGGTGGGGGTTCTCACGGCGATCGCTCCTCGATCGCCGGCACAGCCATCCCTCTCGCTCCTTCTTTGTCCGCTCAGCGTCGCTCTCTCTCGTCGTTGCTGCTGACGGTTGGCGACCGCTCCCTGTAAATAAAGGAAGCCTCGCCGACAGAGTGTGTCCTTCTATTTCTTTTATTTTCACGGGAGCGAGGCGTCGCGACTCTGCTTTTCTTTCCTTCTTATTTTCCTCGCGAATATTAATAGCGAGCGCGATCTGCGAGGAGAGTACCGCCTCGTCACAATATATATATATATATATATATTGTCACGCCGATTTCGGGAGGGAAGGGGGGAATGATAATAGCTCAGGAGAGAAAAAATATATATATTCCATTAGCTATATATATAGAATGTATATATATTGAAACGGTATTACCCGAATCATTAAATTTTGTACTAAGTTCGAGACTCGAGGTAGAATAAATAGATTAATATCCTGTTGGTAAAGCAAAGAAATTTATTGAGAATTTGTTTCGGGGTAATTCCAGTTGCTCCTTATTACCGACGCCGGTGCTCTAATTAGTACCGCGCTAAGCGTATCGATCGCGATTGATTGATATTGGCGCTGGCGATCATTCGGGGTGCGTCGTCTATTGTATATATGAGTTTTGCCAATATGGCTGCGGCCTCTCCTGTCACGCGTGTGTGTGTGACTTCTTTGTGTTTTGCTTTAGTAATAAAATAATCATTTTTCTTGAATCGCGGCGTGTCTAGTGCGGTGTAACTGTGTCGTTTGGAATTCTCCGTAGACTGGTAAGTTGTTTCGATTTTTCTCATATCAAGCGTCCCGATATGAATTTCCTTTCCTCCTTCCAGCTGATGCCTAGGGTCGTTGACCCTTCGCCGAATTTGTGGACCGTTGGTGATTGACTTCGTCGTCGGTGCCGGCTGCTTCTCAGGTGAGTCGCGAATTTTAATACGAAACTAACTGTGTCATTGTCTTTTCAGATCTGTACCGTTCCGAGAGTCAAACGAGACTCGTTGTCTCTACCGTGGTAGAAACGTCAAGCGTCGTAAGGCAACAGTCGGGTAAGGCCTGGTCGGACTACACAAGTAAGAGACCAAGATGACTAAGGTGAGTTCGAGAGGGTGTTTGCCCCTATTTATACTTATTGCTGTTTGTTTTCGTTTACGAGAAATATCGCCCCCTGGTGGTACTAATTTATTTCCATGTTTCAGGTGGACCCGTTTCATTGTCCCCCGGATTTTGCTGAGCGACACAGCGCGCCTTCTTCGTCGCTGGGCCGAGAAGGAAAATCCCTCCCTTGGATTATCTTTGCTTCGGCGCCCCCCCCGCCCCCTTTTTTTTTTTTTTTTTTTATGCAGGTAAGAGTACTTTCATTTGAGTTTCTTTCTATTGCTGTATTTGTATTCCTCTATGTCTACATTTATGTGTCACAAAAAAAATTTGCTTAAATTATTGAAGTTATATAAGAAAAATTTGAGTTCTGGGATTCATGCCTCACTGTGAGCAAAAAAAAACTTCTTAGTTTTGTTGAATTTATATCCAGAAAAAAATTTGTATTAACTTATTCTATTCATAGTTCACTAGAAAACAAAACTTCTTCCATTTGTTGAAGAGAAAAAAAACTTCCTATTTTGCTTACTTTATGTACAAACAACAAAAATTCATTCATAAAAAAAAACTTCTTAAATTTGTTGAAGAAGAAAAAAAACTTCCTAACTTTTTCACTTTCTGTACAAAAAAAAATTTGTTTCATATTCCACTATGAAAAACTAGTGATTTTAATTGTCTTGGCAAAAACTAACTTCTTTTGTTGTTCCTCGCACAATTGTTCATTTTGAACAACAAAATAAAAAAAAAATATATAACAAAAATTTCTTCACTCTTATCTCTCTCTTCTCAGCAGTCGTCGGCATGCGGCCACAGCCACTGGAAACGGCTCTCGGTGGTTGGTTCCTCGTCCGATTCGTCCTCAAGTATGAGGGTCTCGAGGTCCTCCCCCCACTCCGGATCGTCGATGTCGTTGCCGGGGAAAGCTGGTGTCGTCGGTGCGACCGTTGGAGCGACCGTTATCGGATCATATGCCATGTTGCATTTGATTTTCCGCATGCCGTACACCGGAACGCACATAAGAGGTCCGGGAGTGCTCCAGATGAATGGAACAGGTATTTTCGTTCTCTTCGCCGCTCGGAATATTTCGGCAATTTCCTCAAATGACGTGCCGTCCTCTTGGCGCAGATGTCCCCATAACGCCTGTCCTTCGGGTCGGTCGTTTTCGAACGTGGCCCGCCACATTCCCTGTTGCACGTAGTTTAATAATTGTTCGCATTTTTCGTCGTCGTATTCGTCTTCGTCATATGGTTGGAGACCACGGATGGCGCACGTCACAGTGGCGAGTGGGTTTTCTTTCGCCCATTGCGTTGGAGTGAAGCACTTTTCAATTTCTGTGTCGATGTCGTCGCCGTGGTCCCCCAGCCACAACCATGCCTGACCGTATTCATATTCCATCACTGTTGCTCGATGGAAGTTTTGGCCGTCGTGGTAAAAGATCCCCTTTCCCGGGTATAACTCCTCCTCCATACAGTGCATCACTTCGGCGGTCCTTTTTGAAACGCATCTCATGCGCGTGATTATTCGTCTCGGATCGTTGTTTGGTGTTCTGATGTGTAGATATAGGTGGTTTGGAGATCCCATCGCCGATATCCGGACGTTGTACGTCTTCCCTCTCATCTCGTTTGTGTCGATGGTTTGGTACTCCATTTTCATGTGTTGCTTCGTTTGTGTCTCTCGGTGAACTAATTATACCGGCCGATCTGATGCTCCCCTCTCTTACAGTCCGAGTGATTTCCCCGGATACCAACTTCTGATATTGGTATCCGTTATTACTGTTAATTGGAAGATATTTTCTACGATGTTTTTATTTTGTTTTTCTTGCCGGTGCCTTCTTTGTTTCTCGGCCTTCCGTAATTTTTTTCTTAATAATTTTTCACTTTTTTGCTGATTTGCGTGAGTTTCGTTTGCCGCCTTTTCCTTTTCGTCACGTTTGCCTGTTTTCTCTTCCATTTCGGTTGTTACACTGATTTGACTTTACCCGTGGCTGTTCGCAACGGTTTTCGCGGTGCGAGAAAACAAATTTTGTTTTTGTTTTTTTTTTTTTTTTTTTTGATTCACTTACGGCTCGCTCACCGAATATTGGATTATATGCGAGTTTCTTTGCCTGCTTAAATTAAATCCTTAATACCTTGTAAACTTAAATTCTTAATTTCTTGCTTTCTTTTAAATTTTAAATTCTCGGTAGATTTAAATCGTACCCTTTTTAAATTCTTGATCGAAGAAGAACAATTTTAAATACTTAATTTTTCAATCATAGCTTCTTATCGTCATTTTTATTCGTAGCTCTTTATTATCGGTGCTCTTTTTTTTTTTTTTTTTTTTTTTTAATAAACATTTTTCCTAATGCTTTTTCTTTTGCTCTGTAGGTTTTGCCGGTTGGACGTACTGCTTCAGGAGACACGCGTGGAACTTTCCTCTCTCCTTTTTCGTCGAGGGATCCTCGAGAAGATACGTCGCCAGTGCTACGCATCTTTTTATTCGATATGGGCCTTCGTACAAGGGCATAAATTTCGCGGCCCTTTTATTTTTCGGGTCCGAGACGTTTAGCGCTCTTACTAGCACCAGGTCTCCTTCGTTAAACGTGGTCGTTTTGTGCGTTTCATCGAATCTTTGTGCTCTTGCTATTCCTTTCTTGCGTATTCTCTCCTTGATTAGGGCTATTTTCTTTTCGTAGTCGTTTTCATTCAATTGTTTTGGGTCTTCTGATAAGAACCAATTCTCCCATGCTCGTTCCGGTCTTTTTCTGGTGTGGATCTCCGATGGCACTTCCTCAGTGGTATCGTGATAGACATCGTTAATGCATGTTTCGATTGTGGGAAGCCATTTCGCCCATGCCGCGTGGTTTTCATCTAACAAAGTACGAAAAAACCTTGCTAGTTCTCTGTTCACCCGTTCCACAATATTTCCTTGTGGATGCCGAATAGATGAAAAGACTTTCTGGATTTTCTCCTTTTCCAATTTCTCCACCCATATTTTGGATGTGAATTGCGTGCCGTGATCGAACTGTATGCGTTTTGGTTTCCCATATTTGGGAATGTAGTCGAGGAAGATTTTTCGGATTGTTGCCGCCGCATTAGCTTTCTGTAGCGGGTATAGCTTGACAAATTCTGTAAATGCATCGATGGTCACCAATATGTGTTTTACGCCTACTAGGGCGGGGGGGAGTGGTCCAAAAAAATCGATAGATAATAAGTCTCCCGGCGCTTCTGGTATGATTGTTTGCATCTTTGCGTGACTCGTGAAGTTCGGATTTTTATTCCGTTGGCAGGTGTCGCATCTTGCTATCACCTGTCGTGTTCTTTTGGCGAGGTGCGGGCATGTAAATTCTTCGTCCAGTACTTTATGTAATTTTCTGGCTCCGACGTGTCCATACATCTCGTGACTTTCCTGAATCAGTCGTTCGATGATCTCCGATGGAACTAGGGTCTTCCAAATTCCTATGCGAGTTTTTACCTGCAGGTGCTTGTCTTGGATTCGGTATTTAGTTTTTTCGTTTTCATTTTCGGCAATTTTCCATGCCTCCTTTGTTGCCGGATCCGTTCTTTGTATTTCACCGAGTCGTTCAAAGTCACTTTTCATCTTGTTGCTGAAGTCCGTTGCCCATGTTGTCGCTATTGTTACTCTCTTTCCGCCTTGCGTATTTATGCCTTCGTCGTATGGTCGGCTCAACCAGTCGGCTACGACGTTTTCTTTTCCTGGGCAGTGTTCGATCGTCAGGTTATAATCCTGTATTGCCAGCGCCCATCTTAACAGTCTGTCCCCCGCGAATCGGCGTGTTTGGTGGAAGGTGACTGCCTTGTGGTCCATTCTTACATGTACCTTTGCACCTAAAAGATACGTTCTGAATTTTTGCAGTGCCCATACGACGGCTAACAGCTCTTTCTCCGTCGTCATGTAACGGATTTCTGGACCTTTTAACGTTCTGCTGGCGAATGCTATTACTGCCCTCTTTCTATCGTTGTCTTCTTGTTCGAGTACTGCACCGAGAGCGTAATCACTGGCGTCCGTGATTAGCCAGTATGGTTTTGTTACATCCGGGTGTTTTAGTACGACGCTTTCTGTGAATAGTGTTTTCACTTTTTGGAATGCCTTCTCATGTTTTTCGGCCCATTGCCAAGTTGCACCCTTCTTTATCAGTTCGAGCAGCGGTATTGTCTCTTCAGCATATTTGCTTGTGAACCTTGAATAAAAGTTGATAAGACCGAGGAATCCACGTAATGCTCTCGGATTTGTCGGTCTTGCGAATTCTCGTATTGCCGCAATTTTCTCAGCTTGTGGTTGTATTCCCTCGGTTGTTAGTACGTGCCCAAGAAATTTCATTTCTTGTTGGAAGAATACTGATTTTTTTAAATTCAGCGTCATCCCATTCTGCTCGATTCTTCTCAGGAGTTCCTCGAGGTGATTAAGGTGCTCTTAAGGTGATTAAGTGCTTGGTGACATGCATAAGAGGTCATCTACGAAACTTATGACCGATGGTCCTATGTCTTTTAAGACTATTTCGAGGCCTTTGATAAGACTTGCCGTGCTCGTTTTCAGTCCGAATGGTGTCACCGTGAATTGGTAGCACCGTCCTTCATGTAAGAAGGCGGTGTACGGTCTTGAGTCCTCATGAAGTGGGATCTGCCAAAAACTACTCGTCATATCCAAGCTTGACATGGTGCGCATTCCTTTACATTGCTGGAATATTTCTTCGATGGATGGTGCCGAATCGTGGTCCTCTTTCAGATTTTCGTTCAGCTGCCGGGCATCTAGACACAGCCGAACCGTGCCATCTTTTTTTACTACCGTTACCATCGGATGTATTGGCTGTTTGCTCTTTCTATTACCCCGTGCCGCAGCATGCGTGCTATTTCTTCTCTCACACTTTCGCGATATTTCATTGGTATCGGGTATGATCGATTTACATATGGCTTTGGATCTTTCATGTGTAATTTGTGGATGTATGCCGTCATCCTCCCTGGTCGTCGTGTGAATACGTGGCGGTATTTCCAAATGAGATCTACGAACTTGTTGCGTACGGGCTTCGAGACTCCTTTTATCTCCCTGCTTTTTCCTTCAATTTCTCCTCTCGTTAATACCTCCTCTCTCATCGCCGTCACCGCCCTTATTTGGCCAAGTTCGTCTATTTCCCTCCTCTTCGGTTCACTCCACCTTTCTTCTTCTAATACCAGCACTACTTTCCCGTCGACACACACTCAATCCTTTGCAGCATCAATCGTCATTCTCATTGCTCGCATACCATCTATTCCTAAGATAGCCTCTCGTTTCAGTTTTGGAATTATCATGAGTTGTAATATAGCTTTTGTTTCACCAATAGCGATCTCTGCAAACAAGCTCTTCTGTATCCTGCTCACCTGTCCGCTGAACGCTCCCTGTACCTCTCCGCCGGTTACTGGTAACATCGGGCATTCCTGTACGTCCTTTTGTGCTCTAATATAGCATTCTTCCGACAATCCTGATACTTCACTCCCGCTATCGATGAGCATTTTGAGGCTTGTCTTGTTTTCAAGCTTTACTTCGATTTCTGGACTCTTCGTAACTCTTATCTGGTAGTTGTTTTTCCCTTCTTCCATCAAATATTCATTTGGTTGTTCGTAGCTTTCGTACTCGATTTGTTCTTTTTTCCTTACTCGACGCTTGTTCTCGTTTTGTACGTCCTCGGTTATATTTGATATTTTCGTTGCGTCTCGACTCGTTCTATTTTCTTTCTTTCTCTTCTCTCTCTCTCTCTCCTCTGTACGTTCCTTTTTTGTCTTCTCCTGGCTTGTTCTAATTCGTTTTTCGTGAATTCGTCATCCGTTACGCCACCTTCTTGTTGTTCCAGGACGTGAATCTCGGGCGTAACGGCTATTCGTTTCCCTGGTTCTGCTCTTTCGGTGTCGATTCCGCCGTACTTTGCGGTTGTGCTGGTGGCGTCCATGATGGTGCCATTGGGTCCATTCGTTGTTCCCGAGGTTGCGGTGTCCTCTCCCATGCGCGGTTATCGCGGTTTTGCTGGTTATTATATGTCCACTGAGGACGTGAATATTGAGGATTTTGTCTCTGCTGCCAATGATCTCTCGTGTTTTCGTTTCCTCTGGGGCGTTGTCCCCCGTTATATGATTCGTGATATGATCGAAATCTCTCTCGCTCGTTTTCTCGGTGTCGATTTCCTCGTCTTTGGGAGTTGAGAGGTCCTGACGCATCGAGTCGCTCTAGTACGGCGAGGAAATTGTCAAAGGTTTTTACGGTGCCTAGTTGGACCGCGGACCGAACCGTCTCGTTGAAGTGGTTGCTGAGGTATCTGATGACTTCTTCATTTGAGAGCTTCTTCGTGAGGTCGTTCGCGTTGCTGAAGATTCTCGTTGCGTATTCAGCGCGGGTTGCCTTCTGTTCGTCGATTTCGTATGCTCCGAATTCTAAGTTCGTGCTCATTTTGTCCTGAATTTGTTGACTCCAGTATCTAGCTTTGAATTTCTTCGCGAAATCCTCGATGGTATAGATGTCGTCCTCGACTACACGCCACCAGTCTTTCGCTGCCTCGCGGAGTGACTGGTTTATTAGGTAATGCAAATTTGTGTTGCCGGTGAGCTCCCAAAATTGCTCGAATTCTCTAAGATATCTCATTGGTCTCTCTTTACCATCTCCGCTGAATGTCGGGGGTCTCTGTTTTACCGCGAAGGCTTGACTTACGTTTAAACCACCCTGGGTCATATTTACCGTCTGCGATAGTCGATTTCGTATTTCTTCCTCAACTTCTTCTATTCTCGTTCGGTTATTTTTGGCCATTTCTACGGTGGTTTTTGTTAGCTCGTTTTGCTGGTGTAAGCTACTTCTCGTGATCTGTAGCTTCTTCTCGAGGTCGTCGAAGTCTGTCTTTCGGGCGCGGTCGATTTCTTCCATATCGGCCTTCATTAGATCCTGCGATATCGTCAGCTTCCGATCGTTCTGTGCAACCACTCTATCGATTTCTTCTCGGAATTCCTGCCGCACGATCTCCTGCGTTTGCCTGCACCTCAGGACGCATTTTTCGTCTAGGTCATTTACCTGTTCGTTCGTGGTAAGGCGTTCCCGAGTTTGTTCATTTTTCATTTCTTTGAACTCTCGCAGAATTGTGCGTATACTTTCATCAATTTCACGTTGTAACGCTTCCGAGCTCGCCCTTACCCGCTCCCTCTCTGTCATCGTGCTGTGCCCTACTTGGGGCGAGGTTGTTGGCGTAATACCGAGTGCGCTTTCCTCGGCGGGAGTTTCATCGATGATGTCTGGTGTCGGTTCTGCCATCCTGTTGACACGACTTGCTGATTTACCCAGGTTTTTAATTTATTCTTTAAAACTTCGAGTCCCTGTTCGGGCGCCAAATGAAACGGTATTACCCGAATCATTAAATTTTGTGGTAAGTTCGAGACTCGAGGTAGAATAAATAGATTAATATCCTGTTGGTAAAGCAAAGAAATTTATTGAGAATTTGTTTCGGGGTAATTCCAGTTGCTCCTTATTACCGACGCCGGTGCTCTAATTAGTACCGCGCTAAGCGTATCGATCGCGATTGATTGATATTGGCGCTGGCGATCATTCGGGGTGCGTCGTCTATTGTATATATGAGTTTTGCCAATATGGCTGCGGCCTCTCCTGTCACGCGTGTGTGTGTGACTTGTTTATGTTTTGCTTTAGTAATAAAATAATCATTTTTCTCGAATAGCGGCGTGTCTAGTGCGGTGTAACTGTGTTGTTTGGAATTCTCCGTAGACTGGTAAGTTGTTTCGATTTTTCTCATATCAAGCGTCCCGATATGAATTTCCTTTCCTCCTTCCAGCTGATGCCTAGGGTCGTTGACCCTTCGCCGAATTTGTGGACCGTTGGTGATTGACTTCGTCGTCGGTGCCGGCTGCTTCTCAGGTGAGTCGCGAATTTTAATACGAAACTAACTGTGTCATTGTCTTTTCAGATCTGTACCGTTCCGCGAGTCAAACGAGACTCATTGTCTCTACCGTGGTAGAAACGTCAAGCGTCGTAAGGCAACAGTCGGGTAAGGCCTGGTCGGACTACACAAGTAAGAGACCAAGATGACTAAGGTGAGTTCGAGAGGGTGTTTGCCCCTATTTATACTTATTGCTGTTTGTTTTCGTTTACGAGAAATATCGCCCCCTGGTGGTACTAATTTATTTCCATGTTTCAGGTGGACCCGCTTCAATATATATATAGAATATCTATATATATAGAATATATGTATAGCTAATAGAATATATATATATATTGTAACGGGTTTTCCCCGCACCTACCGAGAACCTCCTGTTCCTCCGCCCGAGGAGGAGCGCGCGTTGGTCCGCGCCAGCTTCCACCGCTCCGGTGAGGTGGAATCGGGACCTGCTGACGTAGCCGGGGCAACCGGGGGTGGATGAGCGCCAGGTACACTCGTGTACCACCGACCTAGGCCGGCTTTATTTAAATTCGCCGCCACCGCGGTCCCCCCCGACGCGTCCCCGCTCCACCCCGGGGGCGAGCCCAGGGGTCTCGGGCTTCACGACGGCTGGCCCAGCCCGCCTGCGGGTCGGTAAGGTAGAAGGGGTGGACGTGGAGGATTTTGGGGCAATCAGGTAGCGCAATCAATTATTCTCACAATCAGCGGGGAAACAGGTTTATTGCACGGTGGTAATGGTACGACATCGAATATACATAAAATCTAGTGACATACATTTCTCGGCTACCGCTCACGCGCGGTAGATAGCCTTGTCCCGCTGTCATACTATTTCTCTTGCTCGGAAGGTAGCCGCGTCCGAGAGAAGGACTAACTTTACGTCACACCCTATAGGTAACGCCTACGCAGGGATTCCCATCCAAGCGAACGCCTTAATTTTCGGAGCAACTTATAGATCACCGACGACGCCAGGTAGCCCCCTCGAAGATAGGTAATTTACCTAACACCCTCTAGGTAGCCTATAACGCGAGGTCGCCCCCTCGAAGGTACATAATTATTTTATGTAGCACCCTGTAGATAGCAAATAGTGGTAGGTAACCCCCGTGAAGATAAATAATCATTTTATGTAGCACCCTGTAGATAACTGATAACGCCAGGTAGCCCCCTTGAAGAGAGATAATTAATTTATGTAACACCCCGTAGATAACCAATACGCCGGATAATTCATTCAGGTAGCTTCGACGCGACGAGAGAAAACGGACCATTCTATGATAATTTTACATATTTTCTACACGACATACCACTTGGCACGGCGACTCAATACAAAAGAAGTAAACAACACGGTGCGACCGCGGTAGAGGACGGTCGCACGTGGTCCTCGACGCCGGCGTCTCGGCCATGAGGTAGCCTACGGTGTACGCACGGGTATACCGAATCTTCGAATACTTATGCTGACAGCGACAAGAATTTTACGAAAGTAGAGAGTCGGCAAGGGGCGAGTAGCTTCTCTAAATCGAACATCGGCTTTTGATTACTTCATTTCTTCTACGCGGGGCTACCGCAAATAATCTTCAATTTCTTCTTAATTACTCTTGCCGGGCTTAATGACCTAGCTCCTCGTCCCTGCCTACTCCCTCTTTCTTTTAGGAAAAATCGGATCGACTTACTTATTCTCGCTGGATCCGTTGCCACTCACACTCCTTCGTACTTTTCACCCGTTTATTATTCTCACTTGTTACTTTATTTTCGTCGCTGCTCACGACTCGATCGATCTTCGAACACTGCCTACCTCGTTGTCCGTTCGACGTATTTAGCCTAGGTACTCTCCTCCTACTTTTTCTTATTACCGCCGGTTGACCAATTATGTCACACGGCAGCGTGGTCGGCTCCCTTCTTTGAAGATTCTCGCCGGTTCTCCCGCGCTGCATACCCCTCGCTGGCCGTCGAGTGGCGCGAGTGGGGGAGGGGGGAGCACGACGAGGGCCGTGCACAAGTCACCTAGGAGCCGAGTGCTCCCGAACCCTACGACGCACCCCCCGCACCGCGCGCCTTCCCCCTGGAGCTCGGAATGGGCGACGGGGAAGGGGGAAACTCACCTCGCCGGACAGGCGTCCCTGTTCTCGGCGGTTGGCTCACATGATTTGCCACCAGGCACGACAAAAAACGCAGCACCGCTTCCCTCGCCATACCCGCCGAACTCCTTACTTCGAGGCGCCGTTTCGCGCGGACTTCGACGCGCGGTGTACCACCGAGAAACCGCGTTTCTGAAATATGTAGCCGACGACCGAATTGCACGCGGTGATGTTGATTTGACGCCTCATCGGCGCCAAGGGTCGCACCTGCGACCCCCTGCAGGCTGTCATCTCCGGTGGGACGAAAAATTCGTCACAATATATTCAATTATATTCAATATATATATATATATATAGTTAATAGAATATATATATTTTTTTTATTTGTGGGAGTTTTAATTGCACACCCTCTCGGGTTTTTACAATCCGTCGTATCCGTTCTCTCTTTCTCTCTTTCTCTCTCTCTGTATATTTCTGACGTCTGCAGCCCCTTGCTCTGACGTCTGCAGCCCCTTGCTCTGACGGCTGCAGCCGCTTCGCATTCTCTTTACTCTCCCTGTATCGCATTCGCCATGGACGGAGGGAAACTGCAGAAAACCTCCGCCGATACAGGTCGGTATGTACCTAGTCTCCTCCAGCGTCAATGCGAGTAAACTCAAGCACGTCCACCAGAGTCGCCTAGGGCCCGCACCTCCTCACCTCTGATGTTATGGGTTGCCCGTGCCCGACCAAGGCGTCACCATCCGCGCGATGAGAACCGCCTTGTGGGAGCACCAAAGCCGAGCACCGATCCCCCACTCATCACAGTGAGGTTTTGGTGGGCATTTGTTTTGGTGGAATCCGAACCGCCAGGATTGCAGAAAAAACACGTAGAAAAAATTGTTTCCATTGGTGTCGGCTGCGGGAATCGAACCCGGGTCCGCTGCGTGCGAACCCAAAGCTCTATCCACTGAGCCACTGCGCTCCTCCTAGTTAATAGAATATATATATATATATATATATATTGAAACGGTATTGCCCGAATCATTAAATTTTATGGTAAGTTCGGGACTCGAGGTAGAATAAATAGGTTACTATCCTGTTGGTAAGGCAAAGAAATTTATTGAGAATTCATTTCGGGGTAATTACAGTTGCTCCTTATTATCGACGCCGGTGCTCTAATTAGTACCGCGCTACGCGTATCGATCTCGATTGATTGATCGTGGCGCTAGCGATTATTCGGGGTGCGTCGTCTCGTGTATACGTGAGTTTTGCCAATATGGCTGCGGCCTCTCTTGTCACGCGTGTGCGTGTGACGTGTTTATATTTCGTTTTACGTATAAATAATCATTTTGCTCGAATCGCGGTGTGTCTAGTGCGGAGTATCTGTGTTGTTGGAATTCTCCGTAGACTGGTGAGTCGTTTCGGTTTTTCTTTAGATCAAGCGTCCCGATATGATTTTTCTTTCCTCCTTCCAGCTGATGCCTCGGGTCGTTGACCCTTCGTTGAATTTGTGGACCGTTGTCAAGTAACTTCGTCGTTGGTGTCGGCTGCTTCTCAGGTGAGTCGCGAATTTTGATATGAAATTAATTGTCTCTCTGTCTTTTCAGATCTGTACCGTTCCGAGAGTCAGACGAGACTCGTTGTCTCTACCGTGGTAGAGACGTCAAGCGTCGTAAGGCAACAGTCGGGTAAGAAACCAAAGTGACTAAGGTGAGTAAGGTAAGTAAGGTGATTTCGAGAGGGTGTTTGCCCCTATTTATACTCATTACTGTGTGCTTTTGTTTACGAGAAATATCGCCCTCTGGCGATACTAATTTATTTCTCTGTTTCAGGTGGACCCGTTTCAATATATATATATATATATATATATATATAACACATGGATCAATAAGTCCCGAGACTAACAATGAAAACAACATTTTTTTTGCAAAATTTTTTTTTATTCATCAACATAATCACCTTTTAGGGTGATACAATCGTTCCAACGCTTTTCCAATTTTCAATACCATGTTTATAAAAAAAATTATCTTTCGCTTCAAAATAAGCTTCAGTTTCAGCGATGACCTCCTCATTTGAGCCAAATCTTTTTCCCTGGAGCATTTTTTTAAGATCAGCAAAGAGCCAGTAGTCACTGGGGGCTAAATCTGGCGAGTATGGGGGGTGGGGAAGCAGATCAAAGCCCAATTCGTTCAATTTTGCCATTGTTTTCATCGACTTGTGGCAGGGTGCATTGTCTTGGTGAAAAAGGATTTTTTTTCTCTGCATGTGCGGTCGTTTTTTTGCGATTTCCTCCTTCAAACGCACCAGCAAGTCAATATAATAATCACTGTTGATCGATTTACCTTTTTCGAGGTAGTCAATGAAAATCACGCCATGCGTATCCCAAAAAACTGACGCCATGACTTTGCCAGCTGACTGCTGCGTTTTCGGACGCTTCGGACGGCTTTCACCAGCTGTGCGCCACTCAGATGACTGTCGCTTCGACTCTGGAGTGTAGTGATGTATCCATGTTTCGTCCATGGTCACGTAACGACGCAAGAAATCTTTTTTGTTGCGAGTAAATAGCGATAAACAGCTTTCTGAATCATCGACTCGTTGCTGTTTTTGTTCCATCGAAAGCAATCGCGGCACCCACTTGGAAAAAACCTTTTTCATGCTCAATTTTTCATGAAGGATAGTAAATACACTTCCATATGATATCTGTGTCATCTCAGCAATCTCACGGAGCTTCACTTTACGATCTTTCATTATAATTTTTGTCACTTCACTCACATTTTCCGGTGTAACGGCTTCCACAGGTCTACCCGAGCGTTCCGCGTCATTTGTGTCGGTACGACCACGTTTAAACTCGGCAAACCACCGACAAATCGTTGCTTTTGATGGACAAGAGTCCGGGTAACATTTTTCAATCCATTGTTTCGCTTGCACGGTGTTTTTACCCATTAAAAAACAATGTTTTATCAGAACACGAAACTCGGTTTTTTTCCATTTTTGAAACAAACTACAAAACGACTTTACTCTAACCTCGATAACTCAGCTGTTTCTGGTCCGATCGACTTAAAATTTTGACACGTTTCAAGCAAAGGTTAGTACTCTAGAAAGACGTGGTTACTGGTTTACTACGAGCGTCATCTCTGGGTTAGTCTCGGGACTTATTGATCCATGTGTTATATATCTGCAATTTTTTCTTTTCACGACAACAATTTAATAAATTTTTATTTTTATATATATAAATTTTCTATTCGTGTCCTGAAAAGAAACAATTGCAGATTTTCATGCTCACTCGAAACACACACATTTTGGGCGTTATTGTGTATCATTAGATGAACAAATGCCTGAATTATGAGAATTTACGTTTTTGTGAAAATCGAACCGGCTTCGGAAGGCATGTGTTGCAGTCAACTTCGGAGGAGGCCAGGTAACGCTGTCTAAGCGATTTCTATATTTGATCATAGACATGTGGTTATGTGGCCTATGAGCCGTCACTTGTCAGCCGTACGTCTCGCCTCTTCGACCAGTTACCGACCCTTCTCGCGAGAACATTTCGTCAGCGGTCCATGCGGAATTTCGTCACACTATTTTCTCGTTGTGCCGATAAAAAATCTCGATGTTTTCTTTCCGAAACTCAAAAAGCCATTTGTGCAGCCAATTTTGCATCAAATTAGATGAAACAAAGCTCAAAATGTGCGTTTTTTAATGCTCGAGGGCGTGAGAGTCTTATATTTTGCTAGAATCGGTGCATTTATAAACAATTATCTCATTTCTACAATGATAAGCTGAATCTGCAAATTTTTTTTCAAAATTTAAGAAAAATACGAGTCTCATGCCCTTTGTGCCATAATTCTCTATATGCCCTCCAAATTTTAATGCACTTGCTTGCTCAGTGCCGAAGAAATTAGGGGCCGCGTTTTCGAAGCGCCCGTCGTATGTGACACTGACTCTTAATGATAGTCGCCGATCGGCATCAATGAGTTCACAATTGCGATGGTTTAATTGTCGCTGTTGTTATCGCTTTGCTCTTCGGCATGTTTGATTCCAACGGACTGTTATTGTTCACTTCCATGGGCGCAAATTGTCAATTTTGAATTTTTGCTGAGCTAAGGGCTTTCTCTTCATGTAGAAGAATGTGGTGTCGCTCGCTGCAGTAAGTACAGTTACGAAATTTGCACTCTCTAGTCCCATGTGATTGCAGACAATTCACGCACAGGGATGCGTTGTTCACGATTTTCGCACGCGCTTATACGGGAAGATCGTGGAACTTTTCACATCTGTACAACGGATGTGGTTCTCCCGCGCAGACAGAACATTTTGCGGATGCTGTCGTGACCAACGTCTTCATCGAGTTTACGGCCTTAGGTCCGTCCTTCAATGTGAGGATTGATTCCCCTCCCTGCTTTCCCGTTCTCATTGAGCAAGTCTTCAAGCAGTAGCATAGAGAAATTCTAAGAGCTGCTCAAGTTTGGGAAAAACGTTTCGTTGTAACGACTCCTCTCATTTTTGACGTGTTACCTTATGGAGTTTTTCTACGAGTAGCTGTATTACGATGTTTTCTCCTACTTCGACCCCAAGCGATTGTAAAAACATTACATGCTGTTTGGCTTCATCGGCCAGTCTAGCTAATTCAATTGCGCCTTCGTTGGTTTGGTTCGTTAAATTTATCAAAAGGCTCAGATGTCCAGTAATTATGAATCTCTCGTGAGCATGGGATTTACTTTAACAGTCATTTGATATGACTGTTGAAGTAAATTACGCGTGAGCATGGGATAACAGTCATATCAAATGACTGTTGAAGTAAATCCCATGCTCACGCGTAATTTTCTTCCGATATATTGAAGATGTTTTATTTGCGTGCAGCATCTCCGGTAAGACACGCCTTTAGGTATTGTAGTTTTGTGACGTTAGTTAACTCGCGTCGATTACCGATCATAGCCAGAAACGAGTCCTTGAAACTAGCCAAGGACCTTGAAGCCATTGTTCGTGTCTTCCGTCGAATTTAGGGAGAGATGCCTCAGGTAGTTTTAACCACAAGGTATTGGATTGTGACTGCTCGCGCGTATTTTCGATGTCGGGTACTACAGCGTTTTCGCTATCACGATTACTTATTGATACGGGCTGAATAGTCATGGAAATAAATTTTTCTGCGTCACAAATGAAACCTAAATATTCTTCTTGGATAGATATTCTTTCTATTGTGTGATCATGCTCATCGTCCAATTCGTCTAGCCGATCGCATATCGTATTAAAATTAGCGAACGTTTCTTTGAATTTATTCAATCGTGTTGTGATTCTGGCACAATCGACCGCATTACCGCCATAATATCGTGACAGAAAGGTTTTGAACGACGTTATTTGTGCTTTCAGAGTGCCTTGTTTTTTCACGAGTTGACGAATTTCATTCACGTTTGCCATGCTTATGTTGTGCAAGGTCAAATGACGAAGGTGGCTGCGCCTGGAGTTGTTGTATAGAGCCCGCGATGTTAACTATCGTCCTTCCCTGTAGTTGATCTGCCCCGTCCTTCTCAATTGGAGATCGGCGCGGTATTCAAATGCTGAACTCGTTAATCGAATGTTCGTACAGTTTTTCACATTTATCTCAAGTTTCTTCACTATATCCGGCTCAAACGACCATATATGCTTCAAAAACCCTGTTGGCTCGGCTATCGGATTTCTTAGCGGGAAGACTTCTAGCCGCTTGATAGCGTTCTTCGACGACCATGAAGTTGTCCCAAGATCCACTTCCGTCAGCGATGGCTGCATCTTGTTTCGAGGTATTGTACTGATACATTTGTTCTATCGACCGCCGTGGTTTTCCACCGGATTTCGATGAATGTGCGTTAGTACTTTTGCTACCATTTGCTGCCATCTGGCGATGCATGTTATAAAAATAGGAATGTTACTCTATTTAAATTCACAAAAAAATCTCATTGCACTGCGATGTCATGAAAGAAGTTTAGGATTAATGAAGGGTGACTAGTTACGTATTAAATGTAATTCGAACATAGTGTTGCGATAAATGAACTGTATTTTTGAAACTTGGATATTATACATGAAATTTGACCATTTGAGTTAAAGTTAAAGGTTGACACAGCAACTCTAGTGTTATTTGTAATTGTGTTGACTGGGCAACATTTTAAGAAAAACCCGTGTTCACTCGGCAAGGTTTCGAAGGAAACTGGAAAAATTGAGACTTCTGATTTTGCTTCCACTCCTTTGACAGAGATGGAAATTTATCCAAGTATGAGACGTGCATTTTCATTGGGTCATGGGCATCTTAAGATAATTCAGTTGAAATTGCCATTCCGTACAATAATGTACCTACGTTCTCGCGTGTGTACACCCTTTTGAAAAAAAAAACGCCGACTCATAAAACATATGGCCACCAGAAGGGTATCCTAAATTGTAAGCACGTTGAGATTGTTTTATTGTTTAAGAATTAGGTAGACTTCGGGATGTTTTAGTCAAAACCCTTAATCCACTCGCAGTTATACAGACCACGTCCCAAACATAATTTTTTTTTTTTCAAACAATCAACGGCAGGAGAAAATACAATGTGCCAATGTATCGGCCTAAGTGCCAACGGACCTCCCAATAAAACACACGTCCTTTCTTTCGCCTGTGCGTAGTAAAATTATAAAGAATTATTTATAATTGTACATAGCGTCTAAGTTGACGCTCCAACAGGGGACACACAAATTTGCAAGAATTAAAAAAAAACGGTGGGAACCGGCAATTCATAATTTCATATTCATACTGTTTTAAAAAAACACAATATTACGTATTTTAAACTTCTATTTAACGTTATTATGTTAGAAAAGTTCATTCCTAATTCTAACGCAGTCTGAAGCCACCAAAAAGTAGTATTTAATCTAAAAAATAAAGTCTATAAAAATATATAATAAATATATAAACAAAATATTGTTCTGTACTTTAAAAAAAATAATAATCTGACCGACAAAAATGTAGATCGGAAATATCAGAAATATGGAAATATCTCGTAATTGTTTTGTACAATATATTATTACTATAATTGTAACAAATATATTGTTACCGGAGATTTCTTACTCGACATCCCAAACGCCGATGATATCGGGCGTCGTTGGAGCGCCCTATATAATAGAGAATATTTGACGTCGTACGTCGACGAGTTCGTCGCGCTCTGTCAGTATTCGGTAATTTTCGACAAAAGGCCCGCAGAACTTGTGGACGCTGCGCGACGATCGACAGTCACCTGCGCCCTTCGACCCCTCGTCGATCGATTCTGATCGACGAGAGCACTAATGTTCTAACCACCGAGCGTAGTAGGTGTCTTAGAAAGGTTATCGTTACCCGTCGTATTTTGTGAAAAGCCGAGGCGGTGGCCACTGTCTTAGCGATCATACCTCGTAATACGTTTTTGTCAGGATCAGTGGTTTCGTGTCTTCGAACCTCTCTCCTTTGTCAACTTTATACCAGTCTTTGGGAAACGGATGGAGGCAACCTCGTGGAGGAAATTGGCAAAGAATTTGTCAACATTTTGTAAGTACCAATAAACTTGTCAATTTCGGCCAATCGCTTGTCTTATCGATTCACGAGGCTCCCCTGTACGGTCCTCCGACGGAACTCCCCTTGAGCCGTCTCATGCAACAAGTTTATTTGTCAAGAGTAAATCGTAACGTTGTCAGTAACGTAAAACTGACTGGCGCCCAAAATTTTGATAAAGAAAATGCTAAATTCGTCTTCAGAGCCCCGACAGTCGACGGACTGCGGCCGCGTCGGGTGGATATTTCTAAAATTCGTGTTGAAAAGAAATATCGCTTCGTTTAGTTCCGTAAAAGTTATATCAATGAGCTGAGTGCGTTATGGCTATGGTATGAATTTGTTATATCTATAAGCTGATTACGTTACATTTTTAGTATGTATTTAGTTCATAACTGATCCTCATAAATTTTTCATATTTGCTACTTGTTGTTTATAGGATGACATATTTGAAAAGAAACTCCGCTTCATTCACGGAGTTTGTGACGGAAATGTTACATCCTATGTAGCGCCCGTTATGTAACTTTTTTTGTAACTATTCCGGAACTGTGTTTGCTGGGGGAGAGGCCGGCAAATGTGGAATCTGCCTCGGGCGGCAGAAACCTATCCTACGCCACTGCCACGTAGGGCTTTGAACATTTGTACCATGCCGGCGTCCAGCCCGAAATTATGGATATTCGGCAAAATCCGCCGTCGGAAATGGTTCTGCAGAGACTGGGGCGTCCTGTGCATTAGGTGCTGCTGAAACAAACAAAAGGTATTATCATTTTTTTGAAAAATCGTTTTTACGTTTTCTGGCTATTTATCATACCTCTTTCTGAGTCATCTCGTACCAACATACGAGCCTCTTTGCACGATGGATGTTTCTTGTCTTGATTAGGTATTTAATCATCAGAATCGAAAAAAATTAACGTTACTTACCTCTTGGGCGTCGTGGTGCGTTGTTCGAGACGCGTCGGGCCGTATGAAATTTCTGACGACGCGTCGTCGTCGCAGTGGAGAGGGAAGTCGTGTGGACGCCTTCTCGCCATCTGAAATATAAGTTTGAAGTTACATTAATTTTATAAGAAATCTTCATACACTCGTGCACTTATCGTTCAGCCGTCGAGATGCGAATCTTACCAGCCAGTTATACGGATTTGGAACCATGACGTTATCGACGTCGACGGACGCGTTGTCGTCGGCGATGTCGTCGGCCATTTCCTCGTGACGTCGACGAATCCGTTGTCGGCGACGTCGGTGGCGATCTCCTCGGAGACGGTGTTGTCGACAGCATCATCGTAGGTGGTTTCCTCGGCGTGGACGGGAGCCTGGACGACGAAGACGCCACCGACGTGGCCGTTGTCAGAGTTGTCGTCGTCCGAACTGGTGACGTCGTACGCCGGGACGAGCGATCTTGATGTCATCTGAAATTCAAGAGAATAAAATAACAATTTCGTTTGCGAAAGAAACATTTGTAAAAATACCTTCGCGATTAACACCTTCATTTTTTTTAGATTAGAGCTGGTGTTTATTCAAGGCATGTTCTCATTTTATTTAATGGCGATTTTTTTTTATTAAATTTTTCGATACTTTCATACGTTAAGAATATCTTATTTCAGCATTCTGCTTACACATGCGATTATTCCCCGTTCTCCTTCCTCATCTTCTTGTTCTAGGACAGCTCCTAGTGCATAATCGCTCGCATCCGTGGAGAGAATATAGTTTTTTCTTACGTCGAGGTGTTTTAATATTGTGCTTTCGATAAATAGATTCTTTATTTTATCGAAAGCTGTTTGTTTGTCGGTACTCCATTGCCAAGGTGAATCTTTTTTTTATTAATTATAATAATGGGACTGTCGCCTCTGCATGCTTATTTGTAAACCGTAAGTGGAAATTTACAAGCCCAAGAAAATCGCGTAGCTGTTTCTGATTGGTCGGGTGCGGGAAGTACTTGATTGCTTCCTTTTTGAAGAAATTTATTTTTTTGAAGTTAAGTGTAAGTCCATATTTTTGCATTCTCTTCAGTATTTCTTCGATGTGTACGAGATGTTGTTCGGGGCTTGGCGAAATACAGAGAAGGTTGTCTATGAAATTTATAACTGACCTCCCCACTCCTTGTAGGATTATTTCCAGGCCCTTGATTAAAATGGCCGTACTCGTGTTTAGTCCGAAGGGGGTTAGTATAAATTAATAACATAAACCTTCGCGTAGAAAGGCTGTGTATTTGCGGGACTCCGGGTTTAACAGTATTTGCCAGAAGCTACTGGTTAGGTCAAAGCTCAACATTGTTTTAGCTTCTTGGCATTGCTGAAATATTTCATCGATGGTTGGTGATGCATCGTGGTCTTCTAGTACGTACTTATTTAACTGGCGTGCATCCAAACATAATCGTACCGACCCGTCCTTTTTTATTACGGTGACCATCGGATTGATGAACTGACTGTTGGCTCATTCTATCATGCTATCGTGTAACATTCTCGTTATTTCTTCTTTTACCCGTTCGCGAAATCGCATTGGGATTGGGTATGATCGGTTCACGTATGCTATGGATCTTTCATTATTAATTTGTGCACGTAAGCCGACATTCTCTCTGGTTCTTTTGCAAATACTCATAGGTATTGCCAGATGAGGTTTTTAAATTTATTTTTGACGTGCTCTGTCACATTCTCGATTTCTTTGCTACTCTCTTCTATTTGTTCTTGTGTTACTCAGTCGTCTTCGAGGTACGCGATTGCTCGAATGATTGTTTCGCCGGCTTTGATCTGATTTATTTCTTTCCAATGTCCACTCATTACAGTTTGTATCGGTTCCCCTGCGACGCTCACTGCATTCCGTCAATGGCCAAGATCGCCTCCCTTTTCAGCTTCGAGATGACCATGATCTGTGGCATTACTTTAGCTTCTCTAATTTTTGCTTCAACCCATATACTCTTTTTTATTCGACTGTGATTTCCGCTGAACGCGCTTTGAACCTCTCTTCCGACTACCGGTAATGTGGGGCAGTTTCTTAGTCGTTGCTCCAAACGTCGAAACATTCCTCCGATATTCCCGTGACCTCGCTGCGGCTATCAAACAACATTTTAATTTGTGTCTTTTCGATTTCTACGACAATCTCAGAACATTTGATTATTGGCTCAATATTTCTTTTGCCTTTCTCTTCGAGGAGATATTCTCTCGGATGATTGTATTTGTTTTAATTTTGCTGTTTATTATTTTTGTTCGCGAGGTTGGCATTTTGGTTTTTGATTGTTGCCTCCTCTCGTAATTTCATTTTTCGTTTCTTCTTTTTCTTGTTTTTCTTTCTTCGTTCTTGCACTTCTTGTAGTGTCAATTGTATTGTTGCGTCGTCGTCCGTTGCGCCTCGTTGTTTTTCCAGAACGTTTACCTCAGGGGCAACGTCTATTCCTTTTCCTGCTGATTGGAAGTGGTTGGTTGTTGATCCTGCAAGTTATGGCGTTCAACGGAGGCATGCGCTCGCATCGGCATTAAACATGGTGGTGCGCTCAGGGTTAAATTTGCATTCGTTTTTTGTTCCCGATCCTGCTATTGGGGTACTTGTTAAGTGTTATTCGTTGAGCATTTTGGTCCGTTGAATCTGCGCTCTTGGTCTTCGAAGCGACCATATCGATTCTGTTGATCATTTCCGTGGTTTTTGGTCGCCGTCCCCCATCATCTTGGGTATTATATTGTCGGTTACGATTTTGATTGTCCCAAGGATTTCTTGGTGGTCTTCATTGTGAGTTCAGTGGTCCTACCGAGTCCAAACGCTCGAGTAGTTCGAGGAACCCTGCAATTGTTTTAATCGTTCCTAGCTGGACCGTTGATCGCACCGTCTCGTTGAAATGGTTGCTTAAGTATCTTATGATTTCTTCGTTGGTTAATTTCTTGGTTAGGTCCTTGGCATTCCCGAATATTCACGTTGCATATTCCGCCCGAGTGGCTTTTTGTTCGTCGATCTCATAGACGCCGAATTCTAAATTCCGACTAATTTTATGCTGTATTTCTGAGCTCCAATATCTCAGTTTGAATTTCTTTGCGAAATCGTCGATTGATTGTACTTCGTCCTCAACCACTCTCCACCAATCGTTTGCGGAATCTCTAAGTGATTGGCTAACCAAGTAGTGTAGATTCGTGTTTCCAGTTATTTCCCAAAATTGCTCAAATTCCTTCAAATATTTCATGGGTCTTTCTTTACCATCTCCACTAAACGTTGGAGAACGTTGTTTGACCGTGTAGGTTTGCCTAATATTTAGTCCGCCTTGCGCCATGTTTACTGTTTGCGATAGCCGGTTCCGGAGTTCGTCTTCCACCGATTCAATTCGGTTTCGATCTTCTTTTGCCAGTGCAATCGTTTTCTTTGATATTTCGTTGTATTGCGTAATGCTGTTCATTGCTTTTGTAATCTTTTTTCGACGTCATCGAAATCGGCTCGATATTCTTTTTCCATCTCCTCATGTGCCGTCCTTGCCAAGTCTTGCGGGATAGCTATCTTGTAATCTGTTTTTAATACATCTGAGGACACATTCTCGTCCAGTTCTTTGATTTGTACGGTCGTTGTTATTCGCTCTAGACTTTGTTCGTTTCTTATCTCTTTTAGTTGTCTTAAGAGTCAGTGTTCCAGGCGACGCCCGCCTCGAAATTTCGATCGGTACTCTTGCGAGCACTGAACAACTGATCAGGTTAAAAATTGGTCAGCACACAGAGAATTATAGCGGAATTGGGCTCTTGGTAGGTTTTAATCGGAATATTCAAAACAAAATTTGCAGTTTTGCGATATTTCGGGAGTAATCACAGATTTACGTATGAATGCACGGATCGAATCGTAATTTCAAGGGCAAGAGCCACTCCACAATTAAAAAACACACATTTCGAGTTTATTTAATAGAATTTTATGCAAAATTGAATGAACAAAGGCTGTTGACAATTTTTGACAAGAAGATATCGAAAATTTGACCGACATACGAAAATAATAGTATAGCGAAATTCTAAGAGAAGGCGCTAGCGAAATTTTCTCTAAAGACTAGTATGGTATGCAGCGAACGCGGAGACAAATGAGGGAAAGCTTTGCTGTTATAGAAATACTTATATATGTTTAGCCTGCAAGGTATTGCCTCCTCCGTCACCGACTGTCACCCGGCCTGACTACCGCACGGGTCGCGCGTACACATTGAAATGTAATTAGTCTCAATACTATTTTTATTCCGCGTTGCGCGAAACTCCTACTATTTGTGAAGGTTGTGGGGGAGGTGGGGGCCAATCACAAGACTAATTTTATCGCAAAAATATTTATTGAAGCGTTATTTCTGTAATGTGGCTCTATTGCCTTTATTTCGTGAACTCTTAATGGTGATTTTATAATGAAAAATCGAGATTTTATTCGAAGAGCAAGTTATGAGGAGACAAGTTTCGTTTTTAATATCCCACCGTTTGCGGGCTTTCTCGTTCGAGGTGTGGTGTGCGATAATCGATCCCGGTTATCGGTCGCTCGATTGTGCTTCGCCTTCCCTTCCGAGTGTAGTTGACGGCGTGACGAGATGCTCGTCCTCGATCGTGCTCGTGTCAAGTACGGTGGTGTGGTAATGGTGTTCGTCGATGGTGATCGTTTCCACGTTCCAGTGTTTTACCCGGATCGTGCTTCCAGGTTTAAGTATTATAAACTTCGGGATTGTCTATTGTCAATTTTGGGTAATATCTCGGACTTAATGCTCCGAACGTGTGTGCCTTCCCTCTCCCTGCCTCTGTCTTCTATTGATACCGCGCTTGTGTCTGTCCTGTCCCCGTCGCCGTAGTGACGGATAAATATTTGCTTTATTTTTCAGATCTAGTCATCGAGGGAATTTCTTCACCGGAGTTCTTATTCAGAACTTCATGTGAGAAATTAAACTCTTCTTCAGAGTTTATTAGGAGACCCCCAGCATTAACTCTTATTCAGAGTTAACTTACTGGTAAGTAACCAATAAATTTACTGATTTCTCTCGCAATTTCTCGCCCTTATATACCCTGTTTGTCCCAGGTTGCCGGTGTTCTCGAGACTCTCTGGATTTTGCGCCGTTGCCGAGTCGTCTCCGCTGATTCTGATTGGTCCAATCAGATGTGTCCAGTGTGGCGGGATTTTACGGATGGCAGATGAGACGAATTCCGTCTCAATATATATACATAAATGCCACGACAGTGCACGCTACATATTAGTAGAGATGAGTAGGGAGATCAGCAACGCTCGACAAAAGTTGAAACCTGGAGAATTTGTTCTGCGACATCTGGGTGGCCAAAACGCCAACTGTTTCGTGCCTCCGTTAAGTTGGCCGCAAGCTACCGTAGTCATATACAGTCAGTGACGAAATTGAGTGGACACTTTTTAGTATAAAGTGCCGGAACGGTTTTTTATGTCATTTCGCCGGTAATTGGCCTAGGCCAATTTAACCAGCATCATTTTAAAGAGGAGCAATTTACCCTGATTTTGGCTGTTTTAAAAAAATTTTACGATTTTTTTTTACAACTGGCACCCAGTTTTGAAAAAAAAATTTTTGGCCGTTTTCTTGTTTTTCTTTGAGTGGACACCTTTCGTAGGAAATTTTTTTTGGCACTTTTCTTTAACCGTGATCGTAAAGGGAGCAGTCCAACCTTGAATTTCTTTTCTTTAGAAAAAATTGTACGATTTTTTTTTCCAAAGATATTTCATTTTTAGAGACAAAATAGACGATTTGAAAATTGCTGCGCGGGGCGAAAACGATGAGGTTTACAACAAAACCTCAAGACAGTAAAAAGTTGTAATACTTCTTGATGAGTTAACGAGATTTTTTTCAGATTTTTTTTTCAAAATTTGTTTGCCATCTATTTTCGGTCGAAGCTCGATTGATCTAAATACCATGAAAATAATAGAATTAAATTTTTTACATACCAAATAAACTTTGGTGTCGTCGAATAAAGCTCCGAAGAGACCAAAGTTTAATATGTAAGGAAAAAATTTTCGTTAACTCATCAAGAAGTATGTATTACAACTTTTTACCGTCTTAAGGTTTTGTTGTAACCCTCATCGTTTTCGTCCTGCGCAGCAATTTTCAAATCGTCTATTTTTTCTCTAAAAATGAAATATCTTTGGAAAAAAAAATCGTACAATTTTTTCTAAAGAAAAGAAATTGAAGGTTGGATTGCTCCCTTTACGATCACGATTAAAGAAAAGTGCTAAACAAATTTTACTACGAAAGGTGTCCACTCAAAGAAAAACAAGAAAACGGCCAAAATTTTTTTTTTTCAAAACTGGGTGCCAATAATAAAATAAAAATCGTAAAATTTTTTTAATATAGCCAAAATGAAGGTAAATTGCTCCTCTTTAAAATGACGCTGGCTAAATTGGCCTAGGCCAATTACCGGCGAAATGACATAAAAAACCGTTCCGACACTTTATACTAGAAAGTGTCCACTCAATTTCGTCACTGACTGTATATGACGAAGGGATCATATATATATATATATAATTTGGCGGTCCGTATACGCCGGTCGGATGTTTCCGTGAATGAGACAGACGTGCAATGATGACATATTGTAACGTGATTCGTGTGGGGACTCGAGAAAAAGTAAAGTAGTCGAGACGAAGGAAGGTGTTGGTAAGTTAGATTTTATTACTTCTGATAGATACACAAAATATGTCGCGTGAGCCGTAGCGTGTACTTTCGCTAAGTACCCACGGTTCACTTAATTAGCCGCGGTATGCACATCGGCGCTGTGATCTCTGCGAGTTCCCGGTCAATGGTGATACGTTAATCGATGGCGTATCGGAAATCAATATGGCCGCGGCCGTGACATGTGCGAGCGAGTGTGATTATTGTTTTTGTACAAGTTTTGGTTTTTAGTGTAGTGCAGAGTGTCTTTTGTCGTTTTTCCCGGATAATCTGATTTGGTGAGTGTTTTACTGATGCGCGTGTCTAATTCGTTCGTTTGCTTTATATGTAGTTTTCTTTTTTCAGGTGTTGACACGTGAACTCATCTGCGGTGGTAATTCTCTTCGTGTATTGGATGGACGTTCCCTCGCCGTTAGATCTTAGGTACGTTGTTTTCTAATATGTGTTCAGAGTCTTTCTCTCGTATCAGTTGTGAAACTGTTTTTTCAGGTGAGTGTCGAGAGGGCTGTGCTGTGTCGCCACTCCTGCCCTGGGGCTGCGCTGTTTTGATTCTGCGCTCCAGCTGAAGTCTGCGCCTCCTGGTTCTTCCTGCGCCTCCTGATTCCTGTTGCGCCCCCTCAGACTACCTCGACCCCGGTAAGTTAATCTGATTTGAGCTTACCCTGAAGGTTGCTCACCCGCTGACTCCGCTGTCACAATACCAAGGTATTGTGCTGCTCCGCCGGGGTTATTGCTTCCTTCTAGTGGTTCGCTCTTATCAGAACCGATTTCAGAGGTACCTTTCTCGTTTATTTGTTGCCAATTTATATTCTCGCAAACATTATTTTGTTTGCGAGATTTGTTTTCGTTGTCCGCCATCTGACGGTTGTTTATTTAACTTACCGGTGTTTATTTTGTTTACAGGTCACATGGTCGGTCATCATTTGGACCGTTATAATATATGTCAATATTTCTAGGCTTGTACGCGTTGCTCGAATGTTCTGAGATCCGACCGAGCGGAATATTTAAAGATCTGCATGTACAACTTGTGTAAAGCCGCCGATGCCTTTTTTATTCTTTCAGCTATCAAATCTGTATAGACGAATTAGAAACTTTTTAAACAAAATTAAATAATGTGAAAGAAATATAATTTATCATCGTCGCTCGAGCTCCATGAAGCTACGTCTTCAATGTTTCTTGTTATAGCAGGATATTATTTTGCGGAATAAAAGAATTTTGCGAAAATAAGAGACTTGGACTAGCAGCGCGAGAATCCCGTGGCATAAATGATTTTTTATTTTTCAGCTTTTACAGTATCTCATGAATAAACAATCCACCAATCTGGCTTCATTATATGTATATTTTCTTAACTACAGCGAAAAACTATAAAGCTGGTCGAGTTGTTAATTAAATGTAGTAAATATTTTCCTTTTCCTTCAGTCATTTGTTATTTTATTAAATCACAGACATTTGATGTAAGTTGTGAATTCAATTGAGAATAAGAATAAACAAACTTCACAAGAGTAATAAACAAACTCTTGTGAAGTAACAAAAAGTTTATTAAGAAGAGTTTATGTTTTTTTAAAAAGTATCTAGCTATGGAGCCGAATACAGTAGAAAAAATGAGCGATCTTTGTGCGTATAGAGGCTGTAATAATTCGAGAGTACGTACACAATCGAGATTGTATCGGTTTCCGTTACGTAACGATTATCGTTTTGAAATTTGGATAAAAAACACAGGTAAGCTATGTTTATTTACTGCAACGATGCGATATATATTTGTCGGATTACTGTGCGCTTTGGATAGACTAACCGCTACGCATACGATGAAGGTATTTGACAAATTACAAATGGACGGGGTTAACGCGCTGTTAATATCACGCGCTTATTGTCGTCAAAAAAAAAATAAACACCGCGTCATTTATCATCATGAATATCGAGAAAGAAAAGAAAATTGCAACACAGAATTGGTTTTAACATTTTTTATTATTAACATTATTATTTAATTTATCTTTTTTAACATTTATTAATTTCATTTTCTTGTTTCTAAAATTCGATCAAGCATAACATTAATTATAGTCGCGATGACGGGATCATCATTCCTCCGTTCTGCGAGGTGTGCCGTTCCCGTTCCTCGCCGTTTAAATTCTTTCTTTTTTTTTTTATTTTTTTTTAAACCCTGCGGCTTCTTTACGACGGCGGTTCCACCGCCAATTTGGTTTGTCTTCTGAAACAAAAAATAAATTAATCGTTACATTTATTATAATCGTAATTAATATCGAAGACAATAAAAAACTGTACTTACTTTTTGATTCTTCATGTGAGGTGGACGGCGAATTCGCGCTAGTACATGGTTCCATTTTATCTCCCATGTTCATGGGCTGCGATCTAAAATGTAAACGCACAAATATGTTTTTAGCAAATATTGTTACATAATTAAATAAATCAATATTAATATAATATGAAATTGATCAACAAAAATGATTTTATACGTACGTTTCTTCTACCTCCTCCATCGTCACTTCGAGATTCTCAATTTCTTCTTGAAGGGACATCTCTGCTGATTGAATTAATATTTATCGACTTATTATTTTGTTTTCGTAGTAACCGATTGTCATTTGCGTACTAGCGAGCGGTAGTTCAATGTCTAGCGCTAATATCTACACCACCCTCGATCGAAAAAATTGATATTGGTTCCATTATGATTTTTTTGATATATACTCGTAGTTATGATTTAATAGCTAAATATCTTAATTGGATTCTTTAATGGATTTGGAGGTGCAAAAAACATTCTTTCGATAATTTTTTAAAATATAATAAACGTATTATTTCATTAAACCTTGATGCATATAAAAGAAAAATACTTGAACAATAATTTGCATTTATAAAATGAAGCTTTTTTTTCATATAAGCTTGTTTCATGCATTTTTCAATTAACTTAAGAGAGCGAAATATTTTATAAAATGTTTGCATATGGTTACCAATAAAGGTGCCTGAAAGTGGCAGAACCACATTTTGTTTAAAAAATTATTATAATTTCTTTTAGCTTATTTAAAGATATGTTATTACGATATACGAGTATATTTCATTAGATTCGAGTAAGTGTAGAAATAAAATAGTTACAATGTGAATGACGTTTTTCTCGAAAACAACTTTTTTTAATTGATGGAGACGATAACACCTGCATAAACAGTTGGATATGTAAAATTTGTACACGAAATTTGTTCAAATTGTAATAGCTACCATTGAACGTACCCGTTTTTGTTTGAAAATGAATATTGCTTAAGGCATCTTGAATGACAATATTTTATGTGAAAATAATAATTTTTTTTTTCTAAACCGCCATGTTTCGAAAAATAAACAAAATCAAGAAAGGGTCCGCTTAACAATACGCGACATTAATGCAGATTAACAGCAAAATTAATTTTTTTATTACACACGAATTAAACGAAAGATTTCCACGAAGAATAAAATTTCGGTTAGCCATTCATCTTCCCATTTATTCTACTATAAAAAAGGTTTTTTTTTTTTTTAATAAAATTTCACTTATATTTATTTAATGTATGCAGAAAATCATAAATTGAGTTGAAAAAAGCATAATAAATAATTACCGTAATTTGTTCGAATCGAAAACGTAACTTTTTGATTACCCTCAATATTGTCATATTACCACAGGGAATCAACACTTGTCGATTTTATCAGAAAGGACTCTGCGGAACAGAGGGCTGTGCGTCGATCATTTCAGCCCTACGGACTTTAAAAGTGACAGTACCGGCGATCTTTTGCGAAATGCGATCCCTCGACCTTTTGTAGCAGTACCGGATGGTTCAAAGATAGAATCGTGTACAGTCTCGATCGACGGGAACACAAACGGTGAGCTTTGTCTTTCTGAAGAATGTGTTGAGGTTAGTGACATTGTTTCTATGGAATTGCCGCTAAATGTTGCTCAATCTGTATCGTCAATTCATAATGACAATATCGGCGAATCTATGCCAGTTGTATCGACAAAAATACGTCGCTCCCTGCATTCCACTGGAAGCATACCGTCGTTTTCGCGCGAATCTATTACATCGACAACCACCACTTCGGTGGAAAAACAAGATGGAAGCGAATCTAGATCGGATCCATATCACTGCGTTCTATCAGTTTCTAATAATATACATAGCACTGATGGAATGGCGGAGCATGTTCGTAAATATAGGAAGAGAATGTTATGCTTTGCCGGTTCAGACGACGACGATTGTACATGGATTAGAATAGAACCGCCAACCGTCACTAATCAGGCTGTCCTTGAACCGTCAAAAATTGAATTGCAATCTTCGGATGTTGTTGACCTCCATAAAGAAATTGCAAATTTGCGCAAACAGAACCGAATTTTAAGAAGGGAAAATGCATCACGCATTAATATAATAAGAAAATTGCGTCAAAAGTTAAAGCGCGTTACAACGAAGAATCCTCGTCTTACAAAAAGACAAAAAAAGCTCTCCGTCAACAATTTTCTAGATCAGCAGAAGGATTTGACACCGACAGCGAAAACGCTTATAAAGTTGCAATTACATCGCAGAAATGCTCCATACACCGAGGAGGAAAAAGATCTTTCAAAGCAGCTGTATTACTACTCGGCTTCGGCGTATACACGATTGAGAAGCGCAGGATGCATGTTTCCAGCGGACAGTACTGTGCGTACTTGGATCGCTGAAGTCGATGTAAGACCCGGCTTTTGCAATTTTATATTTCAGAAGCTGAAAGAAAAAATTAATGATCTATCCCCCGAGAATCGAGTTTGCGCTCTGAAATGGGACGAAATGGCAATCAAACAATTCGAAGAATATTCCGAAGAGTTTGATTGTATAGAAGGTCTTGTCGATGTCGGTGCACTCGGTCGAAAGGACGCTCGGGCGCGTAACGCCTTATTGTTTTGCCTAGATAGCTTAAACGCAAGCCAACCATGGCGACAACAACTTGCATATTTTCTTCCGGGGAATGGTGTGACTGGCGAACAAATTCATCTTTTAATTGATGAATGCCTGGCCAGACTGCATGATTGTGTGGCTGAAGTCGTCCTTTTGACGTGCGACCAGGGTCCCGTAAACCAAAAGCTTTTTAATTCTTGTTTGCGAGTATCTACGGAGAACCCTTGTTTCATTAGCGGAGGACAGAATTATATAGCTTCGTTTGATTTTCCACATTTGATCAAACGTCTTTTAAGTACGCTGCGATCACACAAATTACTGTACTGTGATGGTCAGGTAATCGCAGCTTACGAAGACCTCGTGAAGACATGGCGATATGATACGTGCAGTACGACCTCACGTTTACTCTCTCACATCACGGAGGCACATTTATTTCCATCCTCATTTCAGGCAATGAATGTAAAGAGAGCATTTCAAATGTTGAGTCGCCGATTTGCAACTGCGATTACGACCGCAGGAAACGATCCGCATGGACTTGTCAGTACAACGTGGCAAGATACCGCATCATTTGCTCTGCGCATGAACGCAGTAATTGATGCGTGCAATGCCTATAAGCTTTTATGCCGAAACCCAAATAAAAGGCCACTTTCTTATAGGAATCCCAAAATTGAGGAAACGATTGAAAAATTTATTGAATGGTCGACTCAATGGACTATTGCTGATCCGAAAAAAAACAGGTCCACCGGCGATGTTTCTAATTCAACGGCCATGAAAAAAGTGCATTGTTTACGAGGACTTCCACTAACCGCCCGGTCTATTCTTTTAACATATCGGATTATAATAAACAAGTACCCTGGATTCGAACTGGCAGCCGGACTTTGCAACCAAGATTCTGTTGAACACCTTTTTTCAAAATTTCGCCAATGAGGTGGACATAATCCAAATCCAACGGCAAGAATGGTCCGCTTGTCCTTGAGACACATTCTTTCCACTGGGTATATCGGTACGAGTAATAGAGGAAATGTTCAGTGCCTCGAAAGCATGGCCTTGATACAGCCAAATACAATCGTCGCTCGGGCTTTCGATTCATCGGATAGCACCCATGTTAATTGCATTGAAAACGATATCGACGAGGAAGCACTCGAAGTCGAAAATGCCATGGAGGCTCTGAGCGCGGAACTCGTTAAAGAGCCTGATAACATGAAACATACCGAGACGGCAAATATACCGAGCTATGAACTTTGCGCGATAAATTACTTTGCCGGATACATAGCTCATCGATGCATACGCAAGTTTCCTTGCGATTTGTGCCGTTCAGAAATCACAAAGTCACCAATTGATGAAACTTCGTCGAATGAGTTCTACACAGAACTTCGCGAGTACGAACACACTGATGACGGTGCTCCTTCGGTGTTGTTTTTGAGCCGACCCACTAAAAAGTTCGAAAGTATCGTAAGAGCACAACTCGAATGTCTCCATAATATATTGAAAAGATACTGGGCTTCAGAAGGAATGTTGGCCAATCTTATAGACGAGATTATCGGCAATACCAATCATTTATATCCTGACTGGTTTGATGAGCGTCATGAATGCTTTCAGCATAGAGTAGGACTTCTACGCTTTATGGTTAAAGTAAAGGTGTTCTCTCAAACAAAAATAAATAATCGTCAAGCGCGGGCATCCAGTGCCGCTCGTACTACATTACACAAGCCGAACCCAAAGTTAACAATAATTCAAGGCCTGTCAATTGATCTGGCGCTCTATGAGCTTCTCAATAAATAAATTTTCCTGACCGCGTAAGTTAATGTATACTTGAAGCCGTTTCCGGCATTTGACCGAGGCTCGATGAGCTGCGAGCTTCTTAAGTTAATGTATACTTGAAGTCGTTTACGGCATTTGACCGAGGCTCGATGAGTTGCGAGCTTCTTAAGTTAATGTATACTTGAGCTTCAATGAGGGGGGGGGGGGGGGTGATATTGATTGCCTTCGCGTGGTGCCCCCTGAACACGTGTTCACCAAACGCTTTAGTAATAATCATTAAAAAATGTTTAAAGTTGATTAGGCTATTCACAGCGAAATATCGAATGCAATTACTCACGATTGATGAACACGGCTAAACAATCAATAATTACGTGTTTCCATAAATATCTTGAAATTGCATTTTCAGATTCATAAAAATTCACAAAATAATGTACCCGCCTTCATACTTTTTGACTGCAATTGAAATATGTAAAAATAATCAAGCCAGATACATAATACGAAAAAAAGAGAAAAAGCCGTGGCGATCTCGTGCTGCTAGTCCAAGTCTCTTTTATTTCCGCAAAATACTATCCTGCTATAACAAGAAACATTGAAGACGTAGCTTCATGGAGCTAGATCGACGATGATAAATTATATTTCTTTCACATTATTTAATTTTGTTTAAAAAATTTCTAATTCGTCTATACGGATTTGATAGCTGAAAGAATAAAAAAGGCATCGGCGGCTTTACTCAAGTTGTACATGCAAATCTTTAAATATTCCGCTCGCTCGGATCTCAGAACATTCGAGCAACGCGTACAAGCCTAGAAATATTGACATATATCATCATTGCACTTCTGTCTCATTCACGGAAACATCCGACCGGCGTATACGGACCGCCAAATTATATATATATATGATCCCTTTGCCATATATATGACTACGGTAGCTTGCGGCCAACTTAACGGGGGCACGAAATAGTTGGCGTGTTGGCCACCCAAATGCCGCGGAACAAATTCTCCAATTTCAACTTTTGTCGAGCGTTACTGATCTCCCTACTCATCTCTGATATTAGGCCAACGTCAGGCGCGTATAAGACGTTATGAGTGAGACCCGCGTGTCTGCTCGGGAACCGACGGCCGCGCGAACAAACGATACTCCTTCATTCCTTCACCGAATTTAATGAAATATAATGCAAAATGTAAGTATTTTCATTACGCGTTAGCTATCTATTCAAGAGCTATGATAATGTCAATACAACTATCGGAAATATTCATCGTATATTTATTTATATATAAGTGTTACAAGCAACGTACGCTTCGAAATTTTGACCAATAGTCCAGCGACCAGTAAACAATCGATCCGGTTAAAAATTTGAAGATACACAGATCATGATGGCAAAAAGTGGATGTTGTTATTTTTTCCCCAAAATTTTTGCCATAATTCTCTAGGTACCTTCAAAACCGCTCAGTGCCGAAGAAATGTAGCTGTTGTTTTCGAATCGCTGGTTGCCTGCAACTGCAATGGAACTGTCAGGAATATTCATCGTATATATATGTATGCGTGCGTGTACGCGTGTGTGCGTGTGTGTGCGCACGTGTGCGTGTGTACAATGAATATTCACGATAGTTTCATTGACGTTGCCATAGTTGTTGAATAGACAGCTAGCGCGCGATGCGGCTATGGGTATGCGTGTACGAATATATGTCGATTCCAATGGCCGTTCTCATCGAGAGAAGTGAAGCTACGATTCAAACAAACCTTGTGCCCACTATGAGCAACCGATCGAGCTGAAATTTTGACACCGCATAGACAAAGGTGCCAAAGAGTGGAACTTGGTATTTTTTCCTAAAATTTCGAAGTAGAAAACCCATTTTTCCGGTCTACCGTTGAGAACAAACATGTATTTTATATATCATTTATATATAGGCGGGTGACAGCTACTGACAGACGCTTGCGGGCACCCGGGGCAAATGGGCGCCAGGTACAAGTACCACCGGGCAAACCGGCTTATTTAGGTTTGTTGCCCCGGATGCGCTGCAACGAAGCTAGATGGGCGCTGTGGAGTCCGGCGGAGTCCCGGGCACACGAAAACGGCTAGTGCAGCCCGCCTTGCGGCCGGCAAGGGTAGAGGGGCGTGGATGGACCCGAGGACAAAGGCGGTAAAGAGAACGGCGAGCACACTGGCAACGGTTTTCAGTTTTCTTCATTGAAGTCTTGGCTGATGGTTACTTAACAATTCGTCGAAGGCGCACGGAAAGGCGCAAGGTGGCGTTGAAGGTGCGGAGGGCGAAGTGCCCGAGGTCGGGTCGAAGTGCTCGATGCCAGTGCAGAGGAGCCAGGCCCAATGGAGGTCGGCATAACACGACGAAGGGTAGCGAAGATATCTTGAAAGATAGCGCAGATATACACGAAGAGAAGCGGCGAAGCTAACGCAAGGTACCGATGATATATCGAGCGGCAGCGGGGCGAGGGACGGAAAGATACCGAAAGGCCCCGGAGGGATGAGGCGGAAGGTAGCTGAGAGGTAACGAAAGGCAGCGGCGAAGGTCGAGGAAAATCGCGGCGAAAACTACGGAGAGGTAGCCACGAGATACACTGAGGGTAGCGAGGCGAAGTGACGAAAGTAGTGCAGATATGCCGAAAGGTAGCGACGCGCTAGGCTGAAAGGTAGCGAGGAGATATCAAAAGGTAGCAGCGCGAAATAATCGAAGGTAGCGAAGATATCCCGGAAGGTAGCGTTGATGGCCAAAAGGTAGCGACGCGCTATACCGAAAGGTAGCAGAGGGATGGGGAAAGGTAGCAGTGAAATACGCGGGAGGTGGCGACGAAATATCCCGAAAGGTAGTGATGCTCTAGGCTGAAAGGTAGCGACGCGCTCGGCTGAAAGGTAGCGACGCGCTAGGCTGCCGAGAGGTAGCGACGAAATATCCCGCGAGGTAGCGTCGAGACATGCTGAAAAGTAGCGACGGGATATACCGAAAGGTAGCAGAGATACGCCGAAACGTAACGAAAATATATCGAAAGGTAACGACACGAAAACGCAACGGAAGGAAACAACACATGAATTGAATGCGAGAGTAACACGTAACGGCGGGAAAGGTAACCACACGAATTAAACACTCTAACGGGCGCGGAGTACTACGGTCAAAGGGGTCAGGAACAGACATACACAAACAAGATATCGACACCAAACATCGCCGAGCCTTCCCACCTGGAAAGCTAACGGCAACCTTCGCGGAGGTGGCCGCGGCGATACCGGCCGACCGGTAAAACATAAAAAGATGTAACACCTCGCGAGCGTATCCCATCACCACGTGCACGGATGCAACCCGCGAATGCCGGAAGCGGCTTGATAAAGACCGTCGACTTAATCAACCACGCAAAACTTAGCAACGAAAACGGCAGTCCAACGACGGACTATATGATGGGCGTCGAACAAAGGTACCCACAAGACGAGAACGAACACAGCCGAGAGTAATCTCACTCCACGTAAAACACTCGCAGTCAAAACGAAATCGATACTGGTTTTTCGGTACTTAGCGCGTAAGGCTTGCTCGCTGACGCGCTCCCCACTTAATCGAAATATCGATTTTTCCCCCAACAACGTAAAATTTTGCGGACGATGATTGACGCATGATGGCCGCTTCCCCCACCGCGTGCGAGGAGCCGAGGAAGAAAAAAAGAGAGAGCAGACAACGGGTGCGTGCACGCTTCGCGAGGAAGCAAGTGCTCCCGAACGCAATGTCCTCGCGGTCTTGGGACACGTGATCACAACAAAGGATCGCGTCGTATGTTCTGGCGCGATGTGTATCGATGCCGGCCGTCTCGGATTCTTGGAACTACTGGTAGGAACTAGAGAGAATAAAAGAAAGTAGCGTTTCGTTGCTACACACCGATGTTTCGGGCGGCCCGATTATTTTTGCGCATAAATTTGATGTATCGCTGGTGATGAGGGGCGTTAATCCGCCTCGCATGACGGATAATTCTGGTCTTGGGGACGAGAAGGCACGGAAACTCGTTACAAAACCCCCTCCAAAGATGTTAGCAGCCCGCGCTGCGAACCGACGGGAGAGCTATGGAGAAGTGTTGCTGCAACATGCTGAAACAATGAAACGAAATTGCGGGGCGTGCCCACAGGGTGAAGCGCGCGGTCGGGGAGGCCGAGCGAAGGTTAGGCGTGCTAGGCATCGGTTAGCTAAGCGCTTTAATAAGTAAACATACATGAGGCAATAAGCGCGGAGCGTTAACGAAATACGCCAAAAGAAATGAGCTTGACAAAGGTGCAAAAAAATGAGATTAACAGCCACTAACTAAAGCTCAGTGGGAGGAACCGCCGTTGTGAGCAGGGGGATGACACTCGATGCTAAACGGACCCACATTATTTGTCTCGACGCTGATTGGTCGGGAACACGAATGTTAGATTTTCTCTACCAACCTCGAAGAGCTAAACTCTGAAACGAATTTTGCTTTGCTCTGTTGGCTCCCTGCAATATTAAAATTTGGGCGGGAGAGGTTTTGCGTTGCAATGCGTTATATTACAAATATTTAATTAAAAAAACAGAATGTTTATTAAGAAAATAACATTTATTAACAAATATATTATTAAAACATATAAATTATTATTTTATAAAACTTATAAATTATTATTTTATATAAAAGTATTTAAAAATGTTATTACTGAACTTTTGCTGAATTTAATCCGACGAATTTTTCGGTTCAACCTCAGCCGTAGAAAATGGCACCGTCGAAATTTCCTGAAAAAGAAGAAAAAAAATTATAATACAGACCAATTTTCGTTATTTTATTTCTAATTTCGCAAAATATGACGCGACCCGAGAAAAGGGAGTTGCGAGGAAAAAAAGGAGCTTTTCACAGCGAGCCATTAAAGGAATCAAGACAAATGCTCGCGCTCGAGTGATACAATTTTCAGTAATTCATATCCTGTAAAATTGTGTAGATAAAAAATTTATAATTGCATCATGCTAGTCTTTCCCATTGACATTTCCCAAGTGCGCACATGACAAATGATCATATTTTTCCAACTATATGTTTTTGGATAAATAATTGAGATAGAGAAAATGCAATTTACTATCAAATCCAAAATCATATAGTGTAAAAAAATGATTACATATTAATCAAAATAAATTGAAAAACTCACCTGATGGAGGATGATACATCTTGGGCGTCGACGATTGGTGTTCAATAGTTTCCTCGCGATCTGTAACAAACGAATGATTATGAGCAAGTGCAGATATCCATTCCGAATGTCGATTACCAGATTCCTTGCTGTTGTTCGGAATGTTGGTCCGAGGTGGGCAAAGCGTCTTAGGCTCATGGTTTGCAACTGAAATATAATAATGAATAATTGAAAAGGTCATTTGCATAAAGATAAAATTTAAATATGGAACTCTAATGATGAATTTTACAAACCTGGAAGGATGATGTTCTGCGACAGATCATTATCCAAACCCATCCCAAACTGACTGACGATTGAATCGTCAAGTGAATGTACCCTTGGATCGATGATCGTGGGAATCGCACTTGATTTCAATCGTTTGCGAGCTGCATTTACGAATTGGTCATCCGCAAAATGACAGCTGCAAACGAAACGCATCATTGACAATTTATGGTGCGGAAGACGACCAAGTCTTCTACACCAGCTGCTCGAATCCAAGTGCGGCATCTGGAAAATATAAAATTTGCAAACGTATAATACATAACCACTAGTATTTAATAATTAACTTGATTTAAGTTAATTATTCCGTACCGCTCCAAGCCTTTGGGAGATCTTGCGTAAATACACTCCTGGGCCGTATGTCGAACGTGTTCGCAATACGGAATTACGCATGTTGAATAACCCTTCGTCTTGTTCATCCTGAGAATAATTCTACAACATTATAAAAATATTAATAAATTATATTTCACTACACGAAATTCTTAGGTACACGAAAAACTTGGTAATGCACACAGTCACAAAGGTAATTTTGTTTCCCCAATGCAATTTCAAGAACGCATTTACGTACTGTCATTGTTAAAAAACAATGATAGTCCGTAAATACGTTCTCGAATATTTGCTGTAATCGGCTACCAAATATTTAATTTGAACAGACACAAATCACAGCACAAAACTTACTTTGTTTTATGAAAATACGTCACTCATAAAACACATACTTGTTTCGTTAAACGCGCGCGACACCATATTGGATTTTATGGCTACGCACTATGACCACATGTCCAGCGCTGACTATCCTGAAAATTTAGTGTTCGCAAGTTGGCTGTGATCTCTAACATTCGCAAATAACAAGGAGTGGGGGAGCCGGAGTGTCACCTCCCTGGTCGTGAGTTGAAAGAGAACAACAACAACAAAAAAATGTTTGGCGGTCTCGGTCGGTCGAGGAGCCTTAACGGTGGCTCACCACCATGGTTTCTCTTCCACCAGAGGGATGGTGGACGACGGCGTGAACTCCTTCGGTGATAGGCGGTCCCTGGCGACGTTCCCACCTCTGGCGGGGACGAAGGGGCTCTCGGCGCGCCAGGCCCGGGCGTGAATAGGGCAGTTCTTGATCGTGACCCCGGGCATCCCCCAACGGTAGCAGAAGGTCCGCTTAGGAGTCGGGCAGCTGGTCCGGGTGTGGGACGGATCTCCACAATTGAAGCATCGCCCGAAGCGAGACTGCGACGTACTAGAGGTAGAGTGTTGCTTGTCGTCCTCCGGCTTAATGGCGGTTTTGTCGTGATGGGAAGGAAGTCTTGACGGTCCCGGCTTCTCCCAGGCTAGCAGTCGACAGCGTACCGTCTCCGTGGCTGTGGCAGTGGTGATAATGGTTGCCCTTAAAGCAACGGGGGCCAGCTCGGTCTGCGTGGCTAGATCACGGAATTGACTGTGACCCGCCTGTGCCTCCGTATCCATCGTGATGGTCTAGGCCGAACGGCTTGTCGGGACCGGGAAGTTGGCGACGTCGTCAGGTGTAGCGAACCGGACCGGGTGGCCCATTCCCGTGAGTAAGGGACAGGGGCCGGATTCCCTATGGGTCAGATCAATGATCAGACGCTTGAGGTTATCAAAGAACCCTGGTCTCAAGTCCTGCCCGGCACGTAGCCCCAAATGGGGTCAGGGTCGATAGGGCAATCGTCCTCCATGTCGCGGGCCAGCATTAATTCCTCTGCTAAGGAGGATGCGTCGGTGGCGGCTTCCGACGAGTCGCCTGCTTCCATAGCGGATGACACCGGTGAGTAGCGGCCGGGCGAGACCTCGCGGGGTTCCTCCAAAAGCTTAATCGGCAGCGCTCCAGGCGCGGAGGGCTGCAATCGCCTCGCAAACCTCTACCTTGGGAATCAGGTACCGCAAACCAATCCTCCTCGGATAGCATGGTGCTGTAACTTCTAGACATTTTTGGTACGACTATCTGAAACAAACAGTTAGACGGAAATGCCGAGCGGGCATAGTAGCTGTCAAATGGCGGATTTACTAGGTAGCTTCTTCAGGGATGCGAGGTTGCGGGGTAATGCGGTGAGGAAAGGCTTCGGCGTGTTAAGGGCCAAAAGGTAGCTCGAGGATTGCACAATGCCAAAACCGAAGTAACAAAGCGTGCGAGGTAGCGGGTTAAAACGGCGAGGAGTGACATAAAGGTAGCGGCGATAATAACGTAAAGGTAGCTAGCGATAGCTACAAGGGAGCAATGCAGTAACAGCAAATGATAGCAAGTGGGCGATACTAATACGCGAGCTAGGGCGACGAGCGAACGATAGCGACAAGGGAGCATCTCGCCCCGGAGGGAGGCGAAAAGGCAGCTGAGGTAACTAAGGGAGCACCATACCGAACCGAAGGTAGCAGGCGTTTCGTCAATACTCGCGCAGGGGCGATATTTGCGAACGTTGAGTGAAATCGTTCGCGTCGCAGTATAAAGCGGTAGAGGTAGGCGACGGGAGGTGACGTAACCGAACTAGGTAGCCGGGCAGCGGGCTTGTCGACGCCTAGGTAGCAGAGGGCCTGGTTACACGGGAGACGGGACCCGCGGTCGCGGCTCGATGGGAGGCGTCGGTTCCAGTGGGGCTGTATATGGCTTGAGGTCCTGTACGTGAACCTTGCGGACCCACGTTCCCCCGGGATCTTTGAGCTCGACCACTGTCGGCGAGAAATGACGACAGTTTCCGGGTGAGGGTGCTCAGCCCCGGGGTTACCAGCATGGGTCGGCGTGCTCGAGTCAGTTTCGGGCATCGTGGGGGTCGAGAAAAATGGGAGATCACGTTAGGCGATAGGTAGCGTCCGCTGGACTCCGTCGATACGCGGCGTAAAACCGGAGGTAACACTCGGGGCTAGGCAGCCTCACTATCAAAATTGATAGGTAGCGTAAAGCCGAAGGTAACATTCCGGGTTAGGTAACTTCGTTGGCGGTATCGATAGGTAACGCCGAATTAAAGGGAACGTCCCGGATTTGGTATCCTCTCTGAAATTTATCGATAGGTATCGCTAAATCGAAGGGAGCGCTTCGGATTACGTAGATCCGCGAAAAAGGATCGATAGGAAATGCCAAATTGAAGAGAACTTCCCGGGTTAGGTAGCTTCTCCTAAAGTTATCGATAGGTAACGCCGAATTGAAGGGAGCGTTCCAGATGCACTAGCTTCGAAAAAAGAATGATCGAGCGGCAACGTACAACTCAAGGGAATGTTCCTCGCTGGGTATCGTTCAGGGTGATTTCTTATTCGGCTGCATCCGCACGCGCTATGCCCGAGCACTCACGACTATGGCCTTGCGTTATGGCTGGTTGCAAGACTCGCGAACTGGATGTTCTAACTGTGGCGCAGTTGGGCTGAATTAAGAAACCGGAGAAGTCGCTTCAGGCTGATAGTCTCAAAGTGAACTAACTTGAGATGGGGAAGCCACCGGCTTATATACTCGGAGGTTACCCCCTAGCAACAGGTTTCGTACCCAATCCCGAAGTAGAATTCCTCTCTCACCACCTCGGGTGGGCACAACAAAGAGATTAACGCGCACTGATATTACCCCGTGGAACGTTGTTGTCAATGGGCTCGAGGATTCCGGGAATTACCTTAGCTGGCGCACAATAGGTCTTGGTGCTCGGACATAAACATGTAAAAACTTGTTGTTTCTTATTAAACCCGGTCCGTAAGTATGGCCAGGCATCGACCAAAGCACTTCAACGATTAATTGTTACAATTTTTGTTGAGTGTTGGCTAATTTCGGTCATAGGTTCCATGTATAGGAAAAACGATAATGGTTGACGTTTCGATCCTGATTTGGATCCTCTTCAGAAACTTGTTTTTATTATGCTAAAATTTTACAATGTATTATATAAATTATGTGGAAACGTTTTGTTGTTCACACAAAAAACCTATAGAGCCATATTAAACCTAGAGATAATAGACATGAATAACAGAATTAAAACTCTAAACTGGAAAATTGACAAAGATACTACAATAATAAAAAAAAAACCCAAAAATATATACGAGAAATTCTTCGAATTCGAACAAATTAGACTACATACCATATCGAAACGTATGTTTGACAAACATCGCCGAAAGTTACAAAAATTAAGACTAGAAAGAATACAGGATATACATAGACACATTTTTAGCCATGAGGATTTCTTGAGAGTGATCTCATCACAGACCTTAATAGACGAAAGCCGCTTACCTACAAACTATCATTAGGCGAAAAAATTTGCTTTCCCTATCTGAAGGGAATAGACATAAAATCATACATCCACAACTCAATCGCAGAATTTGAAAGCAGAATAAGTTATTTATTAGAACAGTCAACACGGAATAAAATCCTAACAACATTTACACAAATAATGAACAAAATGAATACACCTATTGCATACAGAAACACAAATCGAATCATAAACGACACTCGATCATTTTTGAAAAATAACCCACAACTATTGATCACTAGAGCTGACAAAGGAAACTGTACAGTTATCCTAAACAAATCTGATTACATCACAAAAACGCATGATCTTCTCTCAGACTCAAGCGCGTACAGACTTATACGTGAAAATCCGATCAACAAACTACACAAAGGAGTTAACAACATTTTAACCAGATGGAAAAGACTTAAGATCATAGACGAAACAACGCACAACTACCTGAAAGCCGAAAACTGCAACTTACCTCGTCTTTATTGTCTCCCCAAAATACACAAAGATAATTATCCGCTTCGCCCTATTGTCTCATCCATAAACAGCCCAACACACAAGTTAGCATATTTCATACAGTCGAATCTATCGAAATTAATAAAACCATCTGAGTCACACATAAAAGATAGCTTTTCCCTACAAAAATTAGTTACAAATATTACCATTCCGCTAGACTACCAACTTTGACGTGGTTTCGCTGTACACCAATGTCCCTCTAGAATTAGTGATACAGAGCCTTCAAAAGAGATCAACAGTATTTGAAAAATTTCCACTAAAAGAAATAATAAAAACAATTGAGTTCATTATGTGTTCCACATTTTTCACTTTTCAAAATAAGATATATCAACAAGTCTTTGGGTTACCAATGGGCTCACCATTGGCCCCAATTTTATCGAACATAGTAATGACTGACTTAAAATTAAACTGTCTACAAAAACTCAAATATACTACTCCTTTATATAAAAGGTATGTAGATGACATAATCATTGCTCTTCCAACAAAAGAAATAGAATCAACACTAACAATCTTCAATTCTTACCATAAAAAACTACAATTCACAACAGAAATTGAAAAACACTACAAATTACCGTTCTTAGATATCCTTTTAATCAGAAAAAATAATGTAATAATCACCGATTGGTATAGAAAACCTACTTGGTCAGGCAGATTCATTAAATTTTTTTCCCACCACCCGCTGTCCCAGAAAAAAGGGATCATCAGCCTGCTAGTTGACAGAGCAATAAAATTGTCACATTATTCGTTTCACCAAAAAAACTTAAAACTCATTAGAGACACCATGCTGCAAAATTGTTATCCAGACACCTACACTAATAAAATTATCGAATTACGAATGAAACAAATAAAATCACAACCTCAACCCAAAACCAAGTTTGATACTTCAAGAATAATTACTCTACCATACACACACAACATTCGCCACCAACTATTCCGCCTCCTAAAACAGTACAACATAACATTGATTACTAATAATAAACACAACATTGCATCAATAATAGGATCCACAAAAGACAAGATTGAAACAACAAACAAATCAAATTTAGTATACAAAATGGATTGCGCGAATTGTGACTCTGTATACATAGCACAAACAAAGAGATATGTAAAAGCAGAATCAATGAACATAAAAATAGTCTCAGACACACAAACAACGTACATACAGCCCTAGTACAACACGGCATTCAACAACAACACAATTTTAACTTTGACAATGTAAAAATCCTAAATAATGAAGAATGGTTAAAAAAACGACTGATACTAGAAATGAGACAGATAAAATCACACCCAAACGCAATAAATTTCAAAACTGACATTGAAAAACTAAGCTGCATATACAACTCTATCATTTAATTCTGTAATTCATATAATGGAATCGCTTCACGGTTGATACGGCACTGTCCACAATTCTTAACCGTCTTCGCGCGAGTCAGGAGTGTGAACAATGAAATAGATCACGAAGGCTTGGTCATCTCGTATTTCCGAAAACCGAAACTAACATCTTTGTTTCCTCGATTGTTATCTCAATATTTTTATCGATATGAAGCTCTAATAGGTAACTATTTTACTACAAAAATTATTAATCAGTGACAGTTAAAAACATTCAAAAGTTTCCTCACTCTCGTCGTAATTACAGTTGATACCATTTCGCAAAATAACGGACTTGGTATCCATATTAATCAAATGTACCTGTAAAGGAAAAAACAAATGAAAAGAGAGATTTCTCAAAATTTTCGGTCAGAAGACATTAGGAGTGGTCAACCAACTAAATCCTAATTGATCCATCTTTACTAAATAGTTGTTTCTCAACAGCAAAACCCATGGAATATAAAGGTTTGTCAGTTCTCATATATACATAACCTACAAGCACATGGCATATCGGTACTCGTTACTTCACACTACATGTTAGAATAGACCTATTCTCGCGCTTTTAAAAATTTATGCGTAGGATAAGAACAACAAAACGTTTCCACATAATTTATATAATACATTGTAAAATTTTAGCATAATAAAAATAAGGTTTGAAGAGGATCCGAATCAGGATCGAAACGTTAACCACTATCGTTTTTCCTATACATGGAACCTATGACCGAAATTAGCCAACACTCAACAAAAATTGTTACTGATACGGTCGCACATCTAATACAACGATTAATTGTTACCACGAAAATACGCAAGAAATTGCTATGGTCGGTACGGACCGACAGAGACGCTAAGCCGCTGCACAAAACATGGGGCCGCACTGGATATACATGTGAAAACTGCCATTGTCGGATGAAACTAATCCACAAGCTCAATAACAGAGGTACGTATACTAAGGCGGACCGAACATGAAAACAGACGCAAAGTTCGGTTGCTACCGTTGGCAAGTACTTCCATGAAGTGATTAACAAAACAAGACAAACAAACAAAAAAATGTCAGCAGAAAGCCCAACACAATAGGATTATAGGGCGCCGATAACAGGGGATTAACTTCCAACCTCGTCGAAAGTTTCCGCGATTTGCAGACAACGACATGGCAAAACCTGGATGAACAAAGGAATACTAAGTCTGATCGCGAAACGCACGCCACGACACCTACAGGGAATGCGAAAGATATGAAATCCAACTTTTTCCTCGGGCCCCACGTTGGGCGCCATTTGTAATGCTCCTTCGTTACCTATCGGGAGACGCCGCCATCCGAACAGCGATCGGCGGTAGCGGGGCGCGCGTCACCCAGAATCGACACGGCTAGGGCGGGGGCGGGGGGGGGGGGTGATGGCTGCCGATGGACGCGTGCGGGACACCCGGGGCAAACGGGCGCCAGGTACGATCACCACCGGGGAAACCGGCTTATTTAGGTTAAATAGTTATTTGGGGGGGGGGGGGGGGGGGAGCAGCAGCGCGACGGTATCACAGGGGGAGGGTAAAAAAAGTAGTCACACACGAAAAAAAAATGTTTTTTTTTCTCTAGAACCTAATCAGTCACTTCAGAGAGAATATTACTCAGCAATTTTCTCCATTTTGGTTAACAACTTAATGAGTGTTTTTTGAAAATACATGCTAAAGGAATTGTCAACCAAACAATCATTGACCTTTTTAGAAAAACTCCCAATATCTAGAAAATGCACCATTTCTTCTCTCTGCCATGTCAGAAACATCATGAATATCTTCCTCAGTAGTGCAAAATATCCTTCGTCTCTAGAGTTCCCAATGGATCCCATAATTATACCTTCAGTGTATCGCTCCACTATCCAATTTCCGTAATGTTTCAAAAATAATTTTATCTTGGCCACCATGTCTACATTTCTCACTACACTAATTCCTCAAGGGTCATGACTCCAAGAAGGTTTGTAGGTACAAATAATGCGTTATTTATGAATGTCAAATAAGAAGGATTTTCTTTCATTACACAAGTCTGGCGTACCGTGTATATTACATCATCATTATACCACACCTCCCACTTTGAGTGCCTTGAAGTGAAAAACCTGTTGATTTGGTTGTTTCTCAATGTTTCAATGATGATAAAATTTGTTCTGTCAGTGGCAGAGCGGGCATGGTGCGTACCTCTTGTGCATATGCCACAGATATATCTTGCTTTCTCGCCCCTAACAAGGGTTTTGGTACAATATATTGGCATGAAAGCAATATAGCCATGAGAGCTCTTGTTAGCTCTCCTGTCATGTACCAAATAAGCACCGCCCAATCGTGAGTAGAAACCCGACATGCGAGATGCATATGTTGCAGACCGTGACTTCAATATTAAGTTCAGTAAGTTAGCCAAGGACCTATTACAAATGGAAGCCATTGGGTGATCAGTCTTAATAAGGTCCTTGTAAAGTTCTTCAAAGGAATAACCCTCAAGCTCACATTCTTGAGACCCTAAGACCATTATATTCTGAAACCATGGAGGACAATTTTTTATTTTAAGCTCCTTATACTTAGGCTGTTTGGTAGTGTTTTCTTGAGCTTCATGTGAAACTACTTTCTTCCCTATTCCTAGGAAATTGGACAGATTCTGCCATGCCCCATAGTTGGCGGGATTTATGTATGATGCTTTAGAACTTTTGTCCCATGACTCCCGGACAGCTGTTAATATGTTATTACCACACTTCATTCTCAATGTGGATGGGATTTCAGACAAAAAATCATTTACCATCTCAGAGTCAAAGTATCTTTCCGTCCTACTAGAATTTGTTGTCCCCTCTGGCAACAATCTACCTTCCCATACACAGTCCCCTAGTTCTGAGTTTACCTCAATCTTTTTTTAGTAATTTCAACAAAGTTGAAGGATACACTCTCTTTGGCGCTCGATCTACAATGGTCAAGGACTCCAGAATATCATTCAGATCTGGATCTTTTGGCCACCAGTCCTTCACCCATTGCTGCACCACCTCATCCAACAGAGGGCTACAAAAGACAGAGGACTCAATGTCCTTGTCGTCCTGGATGGTAGTGTCGATGATACAAACCCGATATGCTAAAGAATGGGGTATCCCTAATCCAGAAAGCACTTGGGACATCATAGACGTAACAGACTGTAAATTCATTGAAGTAACTACGACTGTAAATTCACAAGTGGCGCCCAACGTGGGGCCCAAAAAGTTACCCCTCTCCCCCGAAAACTAACCCCCTTGCCCCTGTTACGTACGGGTTTCCGTCGTAATATGTTAAGATTTTGCTATTATTTTAAAAGTCGAGTTGTCAGGGTACTCGACGTGTTGGTTCCGTCTTAGTTTAAGCGATGTAACGCACCTCACCTTTTGTGTGTATGTGTATGTGTGGTTCTGCTCTGCGACCAGCTGACGTCGGCGAATTCTTGAGAAGGACGGTTATGGTGGCAGCCTTGGCCGTAGAGATAATGCACACAGATACACTTGAAACTTTTATTTAGATTTTCGTACAAAGATTGACCGTACAGGTGTACACGCGCGCACTTGTATGCGTCGCTACCGCTACGGTCTAGCTCTCTGCGCTAAGTCGGCAAAAAGGGGCGAGCGTTCGGCACACGATACGACTCACTTGACTCTAGCGCTCTCAGGTTTAATGGAAATAATGTTTGATTGGAGTTTTATTTTCGCTTGATACACTCCGATGCGTAATGCCGCTAGGGTAATTATCGCGGTACAGATGTGTTATTGAGGGACGTGAAGCACCGCGAAGGTTAGCTTACACGAAAAGAGTTCTAAATTATGATTTCGATTTCCCGCACTCAAAGTTACACCCGCGAGACTCTCGGTACGCGAGATGTACTTGCCCTAAGGTACGAGTACGTCAATCGATAGATCCGTCTGTGAAGACGGAAGTGCTAATTTAGACTGATAATAATTTTGTCGGTGGAAATCCTCGTTACTGTGGGCGAAGCCGTTGAGAGAGTCTCGTGGGGATAACAGGAAGTGTCGTGTTTCCTATTGGAGCCGTTCTAATTTATTGCATTTTGGGTTTTCTGAGAATGGTTTGGGATAAATGATGACTAAGTAGCGCGTGGAGTTCCGTGGGAGGTTCTATCGTGGGACAGTGCATTTAGGGAATTAGATGATGTTACGGATCAGCTTTCGCTGATCCTACGAGTTGTAATAGTCGCTGTTACCAACGGTGCGCATAAGGCGCCCCGTAATATAAAAATTCAAAGAGAGAAAAAGAAAATTAATTAGCGTGCGAAGAGGTGTCGATTTTTTCTGAGTCAAAAAAATTTCTTGAGATAACATAAATTTATTGCACCCTGGACTGATGCTTTTTGATACGAGAATACAAGAGTAAATGGTTAATATAAAGGTCGTCGACTTACATTGGTTTGTTGTCTTTCGCTGGCCGGCGACCCTTTAGACGACGCTCTTACGATTACTAGCGAGCCGTTGTATGTATAGGCTAGTATGGTTTATGCACTCAAGACGGTATTATCGGTTTTAAGCACAATGTTAGTCGGAATGAGTTATAATGGTGATAATGAATCGGATAGATAATAACAACAATAATAATCTTGGTTAAAGTATATATGAGAGATATACAGTAAACAGAACTGTGTAAGCTTGACTTGACGCCAGATGATTTAATCCGATCTCAGGTAGCTGCGGAGAGCCAGGGTCCACCAAACGCGTTGGTTCAATATTAAGGACCACAACCTATTCCCGGACTAACTTCCCGACGTTGGGCACGCGGCGGAGTTTCTCTGATCGAAGTTTAATCAGAACTACTGGATATCGATTCCGTATCGCGCACCGAGGGTCCGAAGAACCTCGGTGCGGACACGGAAATTTCCAGTGATCACGCGCATATTCTCGAATATGGCGTGATTTCAGGAAACTTCGCCTCGTGAGTGCTTCGTCAGCGGCGCGTGTACGAGTTTTTCGCTGACCCGGAGCGTTGACTCGAAGGTGGTGGCTCCGTGGTCAGTGACATCGTTGTTACCATGCGGGCTCTCGCGAGAGCCGTCGCAGGGTCACAACAATGACAAAGCTGCGCGTGCATCGGTGAATCGTTCAGCCAGGTTGTTGCTAGGCTGATCGGTCCGTAACACCCCTAAAATAGCACAATGGAAACCATCGGCAGCAACAGTTTTTCTTTAGGACAATTTTTTTTTTAATAAGAAAAAAAAGAACCTTGAAAAAGAGTTGAGAGATTTTGAGATTACAGCTACGTTGAAAGAATTTATTTTGGAAGAGATGAACTTTTTTTTGAGATTCAGTTTCTTTAAGATTTTGGAGATTTGCGGTTTTGAAAATTTGTTTCTTTTTGAGATTTTTGTTTTTCCTTATATCGGGACCTTTGAAGTGGAGATTTTGAGATTTTGTTTTGGGAGATTGGAGAATTTGGAGACTTTTGTTGCGTTGCGAAATAAGGAGTTCGAAACGTATTTTTCCCTGAACAGCATTTTTTTTTGTGCAAGGATAATTTTGAGAGTAATTTAACAGAGGATAAAATTGAGAATAATTACCCCTTTACCCGTTGAGATCTGTTTTGAGAATTTGTTTTGCCTTGAGATTCTTTTTTGGAGAATTTGTTTTTTTTTTGAGACCCCGATTCGAGTATTTTTTTAAGTTGAGGATTTTTTTAGAGGGTAAGTAAGAATATTTCCCCCCTAGAGTCATAGTGTTTTGTTTTTGAGTAGTGTCTTGTGATCGAAATATTATTTTTTCCATTAGTTTTTTTTTCATCTTGCGAAATAAGTTCTTCCTCTTTCCCCCATTGAGTATTTATTTTGTTGCGAACCCATCCATTTTTGAAAATCCTTTTTATTTTTTTTTTAAGTTTCCCTTTGCGTTGAAGAGTTTCTTTTTGCGACACTTGTGACGAGCCGGCGAGGAGTGTAGAGAGCGAGAGAGCAATAGTAGCGACATAGAGCGAGTGAAGAGAAAATTGTATAGGGTTCGAAGAGTGAGAGAGAGAGAGGAGATAGCGATAGAAACTTAAGGATACGATTTGGAACGAAGAAGGGAAAGGATTAAAGAGGAACGGATAAAGGATAGCGAAAAGGAGAGCCATAAAGACGACCAGGCAAATGACACAGATAGGAGAGGAAAAAATGGTGAACATTTAATTGTGCCATATTTTTTGGAGAGGCTCGATGCTCTGGAGGTCGTCCGATTTAAGTTTAACAAGCGGTTTTTGAAACTAGAACTGTTGACCTATAAATCGTCAATTTTAGATTTTCGTTTAATTGCGTTTAAGTAGGTGAACATCGCGGTCAAAACATGACCAAAAAACGTCCGAGCGCGCGAAAGTGGTCGAATAGTGGGGGTAGACCGGCAGACGCGGGGAAGCCGCATATATAGTAATAGAAGCGCGCTCGGCCCAAGTTTCGTATCTATTTATTTGATTATTTCAAGAACCAGTGGGCCTATCTTAACATTTTTTTTAATTTGGGGTAACTCGATCACCGGAATCTGATTCTTTGCTCAGATTTCATGTAAAATGAACGAGCAACTTTTTTCAGATGTTTTAACCTACACGTCCTCACATTAATTAATTATAATAATTATTATTATTTAAGGTCTGTTTGAATGTGTTAAATATTTTTTTTTGAAGTGAGTACTTATGTTGATTTTTTGAAAATTTGATATTTTAAACTTCTATCAATTTAACAATTTTTAAACGTGGGTAGATCGTGGGCTTTCCATAATTACAATTTTTTTTAATTTTTGAAAGTTTTTTTTTTTTATAATAACTATTCAAACCATTTTTGCGACTAGAATAATCTTTTTTCAATTATTATGAATTAATTATCACACTTGTTGTTAATAGGCGTTTATAATTAATAATAAGCCGTTACAAGCGTGTTTATAAATAATAAGAACAATTTTTATTCATTTGGGTATTTTTTAAAAAGTTTACCTATACGATCATTATTTGAACTAGAATACACTTATCGTACTTCGGGGGGAGCACGGGCAGCGATGGGCTCGTCCTCCTTCCTGGCCCCCGCGCCGCCAACCGATGCTTGATACACTGCGCTGTCTCAATAGCTAGAGCGGGGAGCGGGCGGCTCCAACTAGTCCATTGAAATGTTACAAAAATAAGGCCTAACCCTGCATTTATCAAAGTCAGCAATTTTTTTTTTTATGCATAGGGGATGGTATAGGAAGCTTAAGTCCAAGTTTGTGGGGTTGTAACCCTTGAGGAAAACCCGCCATCTTGAAAAAGGGTTAAAACAATTTTTGGGTTATAACAATGAAACTATCCACCGCGCAAGAAAATTATGCTGTCGTTTTTTGTAGGAAATTAAAACCTGTACAAATTCACTCTCTTGACTTTTTGCCGTAAAATCGAAAATAGCAAAGTTATTAACAATAAATGACAACAAATGGAAAAACATCGTTTTTTTGAGTCGCTGTAACTTTTTATTTTTTCATTTTTCAGAAAAATTTATTCTTAAAAATTTTTTGGCGCTCCTTGAGACGAACAAATTTCACCCCTTATTTTTTAAATTTCGTTTTTTTTAAGGATTTTACAGCCATTCAAAGGTAAAAATGTGCGTCGGCACATCATACTTTGGGTTTGGGTTTAAAATCGTTGTATTGATATAACAGGAAAACTATCCACCGCGCAAGAAACTTATCACGTCGTTTTTTGTAGGAAATGGAATTCTCTACAAATTTTCTCTCTTGACTTTTTGTCGTAAAATTCAAAATACCAAAGTTATTAACAAACAACGACAAAAAAGTGAACGAGTAATTTCTTTTAAGTTGATCTAACGTTTTATTTTTGCATTTTTCAGAAAAATATGTTTAGAGCTTTTTGATAGAAGATTTTTAGACGAACAAATTTCACCCCTCACTTTTTAAATTTCATTTATTTTTAAAGATTTTACAGCCATTCAAAGGTAAAAATATGCCTCAGCACATAATATTTTGGGTTTTGGTTTAAAATCGTTGTATTAATATAACCGAAAAACTATCCATCGGGCAAGAAAATTGTTCAGTTATTTTTTGTAGAAAATTAAATTCTCTACAAATTTACTCTATTAACTTTTTGTCGTAAAATCAAAAATATCAAAGTTATTAACAAACAACGACAAAAAATGGGTGGATAGTTTCATAGTTATTTTGCAAAAACTATTTCACCCCTTTTTTCAAGATGGCGGATTTTCCTCAAGGGTTACAACCCCACAAACTTGGACTTAAGCTTTTCATACCTCCCCCTATGCACCAGAAAAAAAAATTTCTGACTTTGATAAATGCAGGGTCAATGTAACATTTCAATGGACTATTCGTTCTCTTCAAAATGAGATGAGGCCTTCGTGGTTTGCCGGCTTTTTTAAGTGGTCTACGATCGTTTCGCGAACTCGCGAAATCGATCGGTTTACCCTGGGACTTTGCGTCGTTGCCGAGAATCGGCATGATCTCCATCGATGAGGAATGCGTCAAGTAGTCCGAGGCCTGTTTGATAAATTAATGAATAATTATATTGTTTATTTTTTGTTTTAATGTAATTTTTAATTCTCTATTTATTTTTAATTCTAATTTTATTTACAATTTTAATTTTGTTGTTAGTTGTAATTTATTTTTAATTCTAATTTTATTTTCAATTTTAATTCGATTTTTAGTTACAATTTTATTTTTAATTCTAATTTCATTTTTAATTCTAATTTTGTTGTTGGTTATAAGTTTATTTTTAATTCTACTTTCATTTTTAATTCTAATTTTATTTTCAATTTTTATTTTATTTTTAATTCTAATTTTATTTTTAACTCTAATTTTATTTTCACTTTTAATTTCATTTTTAATTCTAATTTTGTTGTTAGTTCTAATTTTATTTTTAATTATGATTTTGTTGTTAGTTGTAATTTTATTTTTAATTCTAATTTCATTTTTAATTCTAATTTTATTTTCACTTTCAATTTCATTTTTAATTCTAATTTTGTTACAATTTAAACTATTAATTCCCTATACAATGTCTCGAAAGGATTATAGATTCGCATTGAACAAGAGATAGACATTGATTACAGATAACCATTTATTCGACGTTATATACATGTATTTTTACATCTTTATACACTTAAGCATAAATTCGTTTTTGTATCTTTACACATTTATACATAAATCTCTTATACTACAATTTATATTATTATAACGAAAACATAGAAACGATCAACCGCGTACAAAGTATCATCGTTTATGAAAATAGAAACATATTTTAAAGAACATCAGCATTTACATTATACAACAAAAGCACAAGTTCGTTCATTAAGGTAGTTCTACCACGACAGTCTGCGCCAAAAATTTTCCATCCGGGCATAGAAAAATGTAATGGCGCTCTGTACGTCATGTGCCGAAAATTTTTATACAATAGCATTTTGCGGTAGAAATACCTTAACGATCAACGTCCGATTCATTGTCGGAATCGTCGGAAACAGGAGTGACTGGTCTGATGCTTCTTCTATGATTTCTTCTGCGAGATTGCGGACGTGGTTGTACCTCTGGATACGTAGGATATTCGAGCCGCTGTGCAGAAGCCTGATTCGTTGAATCGTGTTGATTTTGCACCGGATACCGGGCGTACGATGGATTTTGAAGATTCATCCTTCCATGTCGCATAGTTTGCGCCAAACGTGCGTTCACTATGACCGGTTGTATGCACCTCTCGAGTCCACAGGCACAATGATAGTAAACCACATAGAATTGTTCATCCGGAATTTGTCCCGGAAGTCGCAAACTCACAAGCTCGTGGCGATTGTGTACTGGACAAACGTACGGCATCTTTGGATCAGTCGATTTTTTCCTGGCCTTTAAAAACACAGAATATAACTTAATTCTTGCAAAAATCAGCGAATCTGCACACTTTGACACAAGTGCAACGTATCAAGTTTTTCAAGACAGTAAGTAACGTCTCTGCTGCCTGAGTCCTTATATATACCCGTACTCTACCCCCCCTTACCTATCGATAACGGGACTCATTATGGGCTTCGACCAATTACACTTGACGCTTTGCTAAATTTCGTCTACCTGAAATTTCATCCCACTTTGAAATTTTTTCGTGGTAGAACCATTGTGAGGAATAACAATAGGAAAATATCGAAGGCTAATTACAGTCGAACTTGGATGAGCGAGAGTTTAAGGGGCCGGAATCCTTTTCTCGCTTACAGAGGTGTACACAAATGCAAAGAATAGTGATAGATATGTAGTATATACATTTTTTATATAAATTTGGCAGAGATACTTTTTCATAAAAACAAAACAATTACATATATATTGTTATACTGATTATTAATAAGTATACTACTGATACTTAAGGTAGTAGTCTCGTGAAATTAGCAGGGAAAGTTTCGAGGGCGCATAATAGTACGATGTTCGACTTTTCGCCGGGTTATTATTATACATATAGTCATAAATAGCATCCCTGTGCGAAACGGTAAAAATTTTTTAAAAAATGCTACAATATGTGGAAAGGTTTTCTCCACCATTGTGCAAAGTTTTTCCCAAATCTATCTCACCATATCTCTTTTATAGTAGATAGACCCATTTCAGCCATAGGAGCCCATGTAAAACGGCGGGTTTTTAAATAATTAATATCTCACCTTTTAAACGGTGCCAGCCTTCCAAATTAAATCTATGTTTTTATAGCACTTCAAAGATTATCTACAAAAATTTTCTTGAAATTCTGTCTCAAAGTGTGTTTACGAGACTGCTACCTTAAAGAAATCCGTTAATTTTGTTTGTATTTCTGTTTTCGTATTTTGTACCTATTTTTCAATTTCATAAATTTTATCGACAATTCTTTTATCAACAACCACCGAAAATTCAAAAAACCGATGGAGCATCTCCAGTGCATTTACAGCCTTTTGCCTCAGCCTACCCATAGCCCAGTCGAATTAGCATTTGACCCGGAAAAAATTTAAAGTAGCAATCTTCCTTCGGAATTCGTTGGGGGGGGGGGGGTTCACTGGCAGTCTAAATTTGGTTTTGCGTGGTATTCGGTGTGTTGCGTCGTCCGCCATCTTGATTTTAAGGGTCAATTTTTGATTATTGAATAACTCGTTTATTTTCAGTTTTACACGAAAAATAGTAATAACAAAAGTTATTTGAAATTTTATTTCCTACGATTTTGATTATTATTAATTTTTTCCTAGGGTCGATATTTTTCGATTTATACCCGAGAAGACGTGGGTGTAAAATGTTATGATAGCATTATGACGTTTATTTTTTATTTTATCCAAAAAATTGTTACAACCGAAGTTGATTGAAATTAAATTTCCTACAATTTTCGTTCTCATTAATTTTTTCGGATCTCGGGAATTTTTCATTTTACTCCAACCTCTTCTCGGGTATAAGTCGAAAAATATCGATCCGACGAAAAAATTTATAAGAACCGAAAATGTAGAAAATTGAATTTTAAACAACTTTGTTTATAACAATTTTTCATGTAAAATTGAAAATAAACACGATAGTGCAATCATAACATTTTACTCCCCCCTCTTTTCGGGTATAACTCGAAAAATATCGGTCCGACGAAAAAATTGATAAGAACCAAAATTGTAGAAAATTTACTTTTAAACAACTTTGTTTATAATAATTTTTTGCAAATTTCATTAATTGCGGCGGACAAATTTTATTTGTTGTTATTGCAATATTCATAATAATTAGCTATGAACTCCTCGTAGGTAGAGCGGAAAAGAGTTCATAACTAATTATTATTATTAACTCCTCGTAGATGGCGCGGAAAAGAGTTGATAACTAATTATTATGAACATTGCAATAGCAACAAATAAAATTTGTCCGCCGCGATTAATGAAATTTGCAAAGAAACGACGCATAGTCGTTCATTTTTATGTCTATTTTCGAGTACTCCGACACTTACCTTTGCAGCACTGTAAAATCTTTATAAATAAACAAAAGTTGACACATTTATATTGAAATTTATTCGTCAGAAGGTGTTCTATCGAAATGCATTGAATATATTTTTCTGCAAAATGAAAAGAAAAAAGTTAGAGCGACTTAAAGGAAATTACTCCTTCATTTTTTGTCGTTGTTTGTTAATAACTTTGATATTTTTGATTGTGCGACAAAAAGTTAAAAAATAAATTTGTAGAGAATTTAATTTCCTACAAAAAATAACTCTATAATTTTCTGGCGCGGTGGATAGTTTTTCTGTTATATCAATACAACGATTTTAAACCCAAACCCAAAGTATGATGTGCCGACGCACATTTTTCCCTTTGAATGGCTGTAAAATCCTTTAAAATAAACGAAATTTAAAAAATAAGGAGTGAAATTTGTTCGTCTCAAGGAGCGCCAAACAATTTCTAAGAATAAATTTTTCTGAAAAATGAAAAAATAAAAAGTTACAGCGACTCAAAAAAACGATGTTTTTCCATTTGTTGTCATTTATTGTTAATAACTTTGCTATTTTCGATTTTACGGCAAAAAGTCAAGAGAGTGAATTTGTAGAGAATTTAATTTCCTACAAAAAAACGACGACATAATTTACTTGCGCGATGGATAGTTTCATTGTTATAACGCAAAAATTGTTTTAACCCTTTTTCAAGATGGCGGGTTTTCCTCAAGGGTTACAACCCCACAAACTTGGACTTAAGCTTCCTATACCATCCCCTATGCATCAAAAAAAAAAAAATGCTGACTTTGATAAATGCGGGGTTAGGCCTTATTTTTGTAACATTTCAATGGACTAATTAGTTCAAGGAACAGGGGAGTAGCAGGTACGTTCGGACTAATTGGGTGAGTCCTCTTTCGTTGGAATGGAAAGTACTCAAAGCCTGTTCGCTCGGCGTAAACAACCCGAAAGAGACTTTCGAACGAATACAAACCGTGTATATGACATATATAGAATAAGCCGGGGTATTATGACCCAGGTAGAAAATATGTCACCCAGCTATTTCTCCGAAACTAACAAACATTAGATTAAAACAAACGTACCAAATTTTGGCAAACTTACCCCTCACCTCCACAATAAATTGCTAAATATATTCAAAATTCAGCGATTCTTCATATTTATTTGCAGTTATTATTTAAAATTATATCGCATCAACCTTTTAATTACCGTTTACCAATAAGTTAAACGAGTGACGTGGCTAAAAAAATCGACTGAATCTCGCATAGTTCAAATTTTATTACCAAGAAAACTCAAGAAGGTCGATAATAACTGGACTTACCCTGCGTATAACAAATCAAATAAAACGATTTTCGTCCAGCAAATTATCCAACGTGGACGATCGATATATTAAATCACAATTTCTCGATACCGATCATCGTGCGATCGAGTGAGAACGTAACAAAGGAAGGACCCGAATGGCACGACCGAATATAAAACCTGTTGGATCTCGTGTAGTTCGAATTTTATTGCCAAAAAGGGTCAAGGAGAACCCTAATAACGGGACTTACTCTACGTACAACAAATTGAATGAAACGATTTTCGTCCAGCCAATTATCCGACGTGGACAATCGATATAATAAATCACGATTTCTCGAAATCGATCGTCGTGCGGTCGAGCGAGACCGTAACACAGCAAGGACACCATTGACGAACGTCCTTATTACTAATCTACCTTTAAGAATCGATTGACCTGGCGTGAATATTCGACCGATACATAATTGACGAACTCGCCATTGTCGGTATTGTGGCTTTTTCGGTGACCGAAAATTTGCGAGAAGGCTTTGAAAGAAAGATCGTCGAGAGGGCCCGGTGCAACCTCGTTCTCATACGACGTAGTAATTCTCGTTTATTCTCGTTTATTTTTCCTTTTTCTTTCTTTCTCTTTTTGTTTTTTTTTTCTTTATTCTTCTCTCTCTCTCTCTCTCTCTCTTCGTTTCTCATCCAATGCGGCAACGGTATATTATAATATATATTAAATATGTAAGGTATATATGGTTCATGCGTACTGGTCGCAGAAGCGTAGGTGAACGCGCGACGAGTCATGGCGAAGGGAGGTTTTTAATTTTTTCTTTCATCGTCCGGTTGTTATTTGTTTCAGATAGTTAAGGCCCTGTTACAGACCGAGTGTAAGTGCCACGGGGTTTCCGGTTCCTGTACCGTGAGAACTTGCTGGCGAACTTTACCCAGCTTTCGGCAGATCGGCGTCGCTCTTAAGAAGAAATATTATCGGACGCGACCGGTTATGGCGATAACGCCACCACCGCCACCTACGATTCAGGTATTTTCCTTTTTTTTTTAATGTTGAATTAGAAATCAAATTAAAATTGAAAATAAAATTAAAATTGAAAAAGAAATTAGAATTAAAAATGAAATTAGAATTAAAAATAAAATTAGAGTTGAAAATAAAATTAGAATTAAAAATAAAATTAAAATTGAAAGTAAAATTAAAATTAAATATAAAATTAGAACTAACAACAAAATTATAATTAAAAATGAAATTGAAAGTGAAAATAAAATTAGAATTAAAAATGAAATTAGAATTAAAAATAAAATTACAACTAACAACAAAATCATAATTAAAAATAAAATGAGAACTAACAACAAAATTAGAATTAAAAATGAAATTAAAAGTGAAAATAAAATTAGAGTTAAAAATAAAATTAGAATTAAAAATAAAATAAAAATTAAAAATAAAATTAAAATGAAAAATAAAATTATAATAAAAAATTGAATTATAATTAAAAATAAAACTGAAACTAAAAATCACATTAAAATTGAAAATAAAATTAGAATTAAAAATAAAATTACACCTAACAACAAAAATTAGAATTAAAAGTGAAATTAGAATTCAAAATTAAATTAGAACTACAAATCAAATTAAAATTGTAAATAAAATTAGAATTGAAAATAAATAGAGAATTAAAAATTACATTAAAACAAAAAATAAACAATATAATTATTCATTAATTTATCAAACAGGCTTCGGACTACCTGACGCATTCCTCATCGATGGAGATCATGCCGATTCTCGGCAACGACGCAAAGTCCCAGGGTAAACCGATCGATTTCGCGAGTTCACGAAACGATCGTAGACCTCTTAAAAAAGCCGGGAAACCACGAAGGCCTCATCTCGTTTTGAAGAGAACGAAGGTGAGCGGAGGTCCGGGAATGAGCCAAAAGAGAATTCCAAAAAGAAGCGAGCTGGTATTTCTCGAGGCGTCACCGAATTATTGCGAGCCCGATCTTGCACAGGGAAGCCTCGGCACACAGGGTCGTTCTTGCAATCGGACAAGTAAAGGTCGGTACTGAATTTCACAATTTTCCAATACAAAATTACAATCCGTTCCAATCGACCGGGACATTTTTATTTCACAATTTACGATGATTTATTCAAAGAAAGAAAAAAACAGTTTCCACCCTTAATTCAGGTACGGACGGCTGTGACCTTATGTGCTGTGGACGAGGATACAACACTCATCAATTTACAAGAACGTGGCAATGCAGATGCAAATTTCACTGGTGCTGTCGCGTACACTGCGACACTTGCACCGAGCGCACCGAAGAATACACGTGCAAATAAATCGAGAACAATAATTTTCTCTTTTTTTTTACCAATAAAGCGAATAGCGTTTTGTAACAATTTTTCAATCGCCACGATTTGGCTCTAACTTCCACCGACTCTTAAAAACACGAGCAATATCAATACAAGATTTAAAAAAAATGATTTGTTTTCTTCTAGAAGGCATTTAGCGACTTAAGTGACGTTTTACTTAAATCGAGATTTTCCATTTTTTAGAATTCTCTTCAAATCGCATTATTTCACTTGAAACTCTCCTTGACGATTTTTATTCATCGAGGTACGATGTGTTATTATGGCTATGTACTATTTGTTTTTCTTTTTATATAGAAAATGAACGCGAATCACTCGTTATCGAGACCATAGAATCTTAACATGACACTAGGGTGTACAATGATAGGATAATACGCGAGTTTCAATGAACAATTATCAAATTATACATAAACTCGATAAATTATAGAAGTAGAAATATAATTTAGTAATTAAGTTTAAGCGAAGTTTACCCTCTTCCAGCCCGCTACGCGTCCCATTCTCTAGACTTACCAAGTAAATTATTATTTATTAAACAAACACAATAAAAGACAGAGAGAAATGAAAAGTGGAGATAAATTATATACTCGTATTTTACGTAATAAGCGATATGTATTTTTTTTCTTCTTTTTTCACAAATTAATAAATATTATCGAACGTATAGAAAACTTTCTGTTCTTCGAACTGCCTGTTATGATTCATTATACAGTCAAAACTGGGTGAGCGAGAACTGGATAAGCGGAAAAACCCTACAGGTGAGAGCAATTACCAGGTCCCGTAATTTTAGGCCTGGAAAGCCTCTATAAGGGAGAAATGGAAACCTCTGTTAAGCCAACCGCCTAAAATTGCCTTAATTAGAGCAAAGCCTTTATTTTCATATCCATAGAATAAAAGTATTTATAAGAAATACCGAATTCATTTGTCAATAGAATAAGAGTATATATAAGAAATACCATACTTGTTTATAGATAGTATAAACGCATACAAAGAAATGCGATGCGCTTTCACAGAACAAGGCCTGCATAGTCTCCAAATATTAGAAACACCGAATGTCTAGACTGTGAAACCTGACCTCGTGTCGCCCAGGCTGTAATACCACCACTTCAGATACTTCTAAGAACTAAACATAACGACGACCCTTAGTTTGATAAACTCCAGAACCACGTATGTCACCCGCTTTCCCACCATCACTTTCCCACAAAAATTGAGCATCGACGACTCATAGAGCGACTTCGAATGCAGATTCGTTAACTGTACTTCGTGCAGAGAGGTCCTCTCTCTGGAGCCCATCTGACTGGAGCTCGGTATAATTAGTTGTCACGCCAGTTGTACTCCACGTTTTATAAACGGGATGATAGTTTAAAACTTTGTCAAATCACAAATCTATCATTCGCATCCGCTTGAAGTGAATATCATTGTAATAAAATATTAAATAAATCATTACGTGTTAACACTCGCGGTCATCTCCTTTGTGTTAACCCGAAGACATATTGTGATATCTAAACAAGCTCTGATTCTTCGCCTGTGCACATCGTATTCATCAAGGGTTATCCTCATTCTTCGAAGACATCGACGGCTACAACTACGAAGTCAATAGAAGGGAAACACACCTTGTCTACCATCGACCAACATTTCGATAAGTATCCACACACACACACACAATATTCAGTTCACTCCTCATATCGGTCCTGATACTGACTACGAAGGAAGACTGCGCTGTCTATAAAGACACCGTTGGGCAACAGACCTATTGTTACGCGTATTACCATTCTGACACGTAATACAGCCCTGGAAAGGCTTTACCAAAAAACTTAACCTGGCGATTCGTAAACCATGGGTTCTTTATGAGACGAGATACCTTGTGATGTGTACATTGCACAAGGGCAGAGTTAATATTGAACGCCAGTTGGATTTGAATCATCTTTGAGCCATTTGCGTAACACCTCTATATGAGAGTCGTTTTTCATACCTGAACCTCTATAACTGAGACTGACACGTTCCCTATACCTCTATAAGCGAGAATTGAGCATATTTACTATCTGTTACAATGTGTTTTGTTTTCCCCGAAATTTGTGCCAATTAAGGGGCAAACCCGGAAAAATTTAAAGTAGCAATTTTCCTTCGAAATTCGTTGGGGGGGGGGGGGGGGGTTACTGGCAGTCTTAATTTGGTTTTGCGTGGTATTCGGTGTGTTGCGTCGTCCGCCATCTTCATTTTAAGGGTTAATTTTTGATTATTGAATAACTCGTTTATTTTCAGTTTTACACGAAAAATAGTAATAACAAAAGTTGTTTGGAATTTAATTTCCTACGATTTTGGTTCTTATCAATTTTTTCGTCGGACCGATATTTTTCGAGTTATACCCGAAAAGAGGGGGGAGTAAAATGTTATGATTGCACTATCGTGTTTATTTTCAATTTTACATGAAAAATTGTTATAAACAAAGTTGTTTAAAATTCAATTTTCTACATTTTCGGTTCTTATAAATTTTTTCGTCGGTTCGATATTTTTCGACTTATACCCGAGAAGAGGTTGGAGTAAAATGAAAAATTCCCGAGGTCCGAAAAAATTAATGAGAACGAAAATTGTAGGAAATTTAATTTCAATCAACTTCGGTTGTAACAATTTTTTGGATAAAATTGAAAATAAACGTCATAATGCTATCATAACATTTTACACCTACGTCTTCTCGGGTATAAATCGAAAAATATCGATCCGACGAAAAAATTGATAAGAACAAAAATTGTAGAAAAATTACTTTTAAACAACTTTGTTTATAATAATTTTTCATGTAAAATTGAAAATAAATAACTTTTTAATCAAACAACAATTCGCCCGCTCTTTTGGGGTATAAATCGAAAAATATCGACCCTAGGAAAAAATTAATAATAATCAAAATCGTAGGAAATAAAATTTCAAATAACTTTTGTTATTACTATTTTTCGTGTAAAACTGAAAATAAACGAGTTATTCAATAATCAAAAATTGACCCTTAAAATCAAGATGGCGGACGACGCAACACACCGAATACCACGCAAAACCAAATTTAGACTGCCAGTGAACCCCCCCCAACGAATTCCGAAGGAAGATTGCTACTTTAAATTTTTTCCGGGTCAAATGCTAATTCGACTGGGCTATGGGTAGGCTGAGGCAAAAGGCTGTAAATGCACTGGAGATGCTCCATCGGTTTTTTGAATTTTCGGTGGTTGTTGATAAAAGAATTGTCGATAAAATTTATGAAATTGAAAAATAGGTACAAAATACGAAAACAGAAATACAAACAAAATTAACGGATTTCTTTAAGGTAGCAGTCTCGTAAACACACTTTGAGACAGAATTTCAAGAAAATTTTTGTAGATAATCTTTGAAGTGCTATAAAAACATAGATTTAATTTGGAAGGCTGGCACCGTTTAAAAGGTGAGATATTAATTATTTAAAAACCCGCCGTTTTACATGGGCTCCTATGGCTGAAATGGGTCTATCTACTATAAAAGAGATATGGTGAGATAGATTTGGGAAAAACTTTGCACAATGGTGGAGAAAACCTTTCCACATATTGTAGCATTTTTTAAAAAATTTTTACCGTTTCGCACAGGGATGCTATTTATGACTATATGTATAATAATAACCCGGCGAAAAGTCGAACATCGTACTATTATGCGCCCTCGAAACTTTCCCTGCTAATTTCACGAGACTACTACCTTAAGTATCAGTAGTATACTTATTAATAATCAGTATAACAATATATATGTAATTGTTTTGTTTTTATGAAAAAGTATCTCTGCCAAATTTATATAAAAAATGTATATACTACATATCTATCACTATTCTTTGCATTTGTGTACACCTCTGTAAGCGAGAAAAGGATTCCGGCCCCTTAAACTCTCGCTCATCCAAGTTCGACTGTAATTAGCCTTCGATATTTTCCTATTGTTATTCCTCACAATGGTTCTACCACGAAAAAATTTCAAAGTGGGGTGAAATTTCAGGTAGACGAAATTTAGCAAAGCGTCAAGTGTAATTGGTCGAAGCCCATAATGAGTCCCGTTATCGATAGGTAAGGGGGGGGGTAGAGTACGGGTATATATAAGGACTCAGGCAGCAGAGACGTTACTTACTGTCTTGAAAAACTTGATACGTTGCACTTGTGTCAAAGTGTGCAGATTCGCTGATTTTTGCAAGAATTAAGTTATATACTGTGTTTTTAAAGGCCAGGAAAAAATCGACTGATCCAAAGATGCCGTACGTTTGTCCAGTACACAATCGCCACGAGCTTGTGAGTTTGCGACTTCCGGGACAAATTCCGGATGAACAATTCTATGTGGTTTACTATCATTGTGCCTGTGGACTCGAGAGGTGCATACAACCGGTCATAGTGAACGCACGTTTGGCGCAAACTATGCGACATGGAAGGATGAATCTTCAAAATCCATCGTACGCCCGGTATCCGGTGCAAAATCAACACGATTCAACGAATCAGGCTTCTGCACAGCGGCTCGAATATCCTACGTATCCAGAGGTACAACCACGTCCGCAATCTCGCAGAAGAAATCATAGAAGAAGCATCAGACCAGTCACTCCTGTTTCCGACGATTCCGACAATGAATCGGACGTTGATCGTTAAGGTATTTCTACCGCAAAATGCTATTGTATAAAAATTTTCGGCACATGACGTACAGAGCGCCATTACATTTTTCTATGCCCGGATGGAAAATTTTTGGCGCAGACTGTCGTGGTAGAACTACCTTAATGAACGAACTTGTGCTTTTGTTGTATAATGTAAATGCTGATGTTCTTTAAAATATGTTTCTATTTTCATACACGATGATACTTTGTACGCGGTTGATCGTTTCTATGTTTTCGTTATAATCATATAAATTGTAGTATAAGAGATTTATGTATAAATGTGTAAAGATACAAAAACGAATTTATGCTTAAGTGTATAAAGATGTAAAAATACATGTATATAACGTCGAATAAATGGTTATCTGTAATCAATGTCTATCTCTTGTTCAATGCGAATCTATAATCCTTTCGAGACATTGTATAGGGAATTAATAGTTTAAATTGTAACAAAATTAGAATTAAAAATGAAATTGAAAGTGAAAATAAAATTAGAATTAAAAATGAAATTAGAATTAAAAATAAAATTACAACTAACAACAAAATCATAATTAAAAATAAAATTAGAACTAACAACAAAATTAGAATTAAAAATGAAATTAAAAGTGAAAATAAAATTAGAGTCAAAAATAAAATTAGAATTAAAAATAAAATAAAAATTGAAAATAAAATTAGAATTAAAAATGAAAGTAGAATTAAAAATAAACTTATAACCAACAACAAAATTAGAATTAAAAATGAAATTAGAATTAAAAATAAAATTAGAATTAAAAATAAAATTGTAACTAAAAATCGAATTAAAATTGAAAATAAAATTAGAATTAAAAATAAATTACAACTAAAAACAAAATAAAAATTGTAAATAAAATTAGAATTAAAAATAAATAGAGAATTAAAAATTACATTAAAACAAAAAATAAACAATATAATTATTCATTAATTTATCAAACAGGCCTCGGACTACCTGACGCATTCCTCATCGATGGAGATCATGCCGATTCTCGGCAACGACGCAAAGTCCCAGGGTAAACCGATCGATTTCGCGAGTTCGCGAAACGATCGTAGACCACTTAAAAAAGCCGGCAAACCACGAAGGCCTCATCTCATTTTGAAGAGAACGAATAGTCCATTGAAATGTTACATTGACCCTGCATTTATCAAAGTCAGAAATTTTTTTTTCTGGTGCATAGGAGGAGGTATGAAAAGCTTAAGTCCAAGTTTGTGGGGTTGTAACCCTTGAGGAAAATCCGCCATCTTGAAAAAAGGGGTGAAATAGTTTTTGCAAAATAACTATGAAACTATCCACCGCGCAAGAAAATTATGCTCATAATAATTAGCTATGAACTCCTCGTAGGTAGAGCGGAAAAGAGTTCATAACTAATTATTATTATTAACTCCTCGTAGGTGGCGCGGAAAAGAGTTTATAACTAATTATTATGGACATTGCAATAGCAACAAATAAAATGTGTCCGCCGCAATTAACGAAATTTGCAAAGAAACGACGCATCATCGTTCATTTTTATGTCTATTTTCCAGTACTCCGATACTTACCTTTGCAGCACTGCAAAATGTTTATAAATAAACAAAAGTTGACACATTTATATTGAAATTTGTTCGTCAGAAGGTGTTCTATCGAAATGTATCGAATCTATCGAAATCTATCGAATATATGCATTGAATATATTTTTCTGTAAAATGAAAAGAAAAAAGTTAGAGCGACTTAAAGGAAATTACTCCTTAATTTTTTGTCGTTTTTTATTAATAACTTTGGTATTTTTGATTTCACAACAAAAAATCAAGAGAGCAAATTTGTAGAGAATTTCATTTCCTACAAAAAACGACACCATAATTTTCTTGCGCGGTGAATAGTTTCATAGTTATTTTGCAAAAACTATTTCACCCCTTTTTTTAAGATGGCGGATTTTCCTCCACGGTTACGACCCCACAAACTTGGACTTAAGCTTTTCATACCTCCCCCTATGCACCAGAAAAAAAAAATTGCTGACTTTGATAAATGCAGGGTCAATGTAACATTTCAATGGACTAAACGCGCATCACACGAAATCGTCGTCGCCATCTTAAAAATTTGGACAGCTGATCACCGGTCATCGAAGCCCGAGACCGGCAAACTGTCAACGAGAGCGGACACCGGCGTTGCGAGCGCCGCGTTCAACGGTGAACTACGCCGCACCGACCATTCAGGAGCCGGCGAGACAAGCATACACCGCGACACTGAATTGGCGGCGCGGCAATCGAGAACCCACGTCATCGGACTAATCACGACACCTGTATTCACCGTTATCTATCTATCGATCTATCTATTTATCCTCAATAAATTTGTTCAATTACTTGCATTGAAGGTTTATCGGACTACAATTTTTTCGAGCCTGAATCCTATAAACTTTATTGAAAAGGCTTTCGCCGTTTCAGTATGTATACACAAATTCCTTCAAAATCAGATTTGTCCTTTAGATATCGACAAAAAAAAGAACCAAATAAATAATGCGCCAATCAGATATTATGGTATATTCAAATAAAAATAATCGCCCATCGTCATATGATTAAGATATATCTATTTAATTTTATACATAACAATGATGGTTGCTGGTGCCCCATTATCTACCTGAGTTGTGGAATGAATGACAGTTTTTTACAACAAAATTTCAAGAAACTCGATCAGTACGTGTTTTTTGTAAATCAGTAATTTACATGAAAATCTTATAGAAATACGATTTGAAAATTTTGTTTGATATTTATTTATCAAACGTGCGTTTAAAAAGAAAAATTTTACAATATTCGTCCAAGTTAGCACATTTTTCGCAAAGTTATGGACGTTAAAAGAAATAACGTAATTTTTGAAAAATCGATTTCTTGAAAACGGGTGGCCAAAAAAAATTGAAACAAAATCGTGAAGGCATCTTTCGATATAAAAAAATTTCAAAAAGATCGGAGATGCAAAAGCTGAATGGTTTCCGGTTTGCCGTGGAATGCCCCATATATATATACCGTGGTTCATGCATCGTGTATACCGCTATAACTTTCGAAGTATTTGTTGCACGAAAAAATGTTATATACAAAAGTTAATGGTATAGGTCGAAGCGTTTCGAAATTTTGGAGGACAATTTCGTTTTTTTTACAGCAAAATATGGTAGAGAATCGAATTCCGAATAAAAAAGTATTGGCCTTTATTAGTCCAAAACGTAATAGCTAACGAGTAATTTCACTTTATTATTTGAAATTTTTGTTCACATAAAAAAACAGAGTTGTCCTTCAAAACTTCAAAATACCTCGACCTATAAAAGAATTTATCCACTATGTAGTGCATCCTTTTAAATCATGTAACTTTTGTATATACCATTTTTCTGTGCAACCCATACTTTGGGAATTATGACTGTGCGCAATTTGCTTGGACTACCCTGTAGATGTAGACGAAGCGTTGAGATCGGTACACGGGACTGTCTCTGTTTTCGGTGAGAGGAAGACACGAGCAGTCGCGTACCGTGCGCGTAGCACAACGCTACACATATCCTCGAATCGATGTGCTATATGTATACACGAATACATCTGCATATATGTGTTGGTATATTTACGCACCGCGTGATCGAGACACGGAAGAAAACAAAACATAAGTACTGTTCGGTAACGCGGATGGCTCCGTTGAGCTCGAGCCGACGCGGGTTGTAAATCCGCGTCTCAAATGTATTGAACCGCGAACGCCGAACTCCCTCGCGATCAACTAAGATGACGAGAGTATTTATTTGAAATAACGACAAAATTTATTTAACACAAAAAAATAACTGTTGACATGTGATTACATTTAAAATGATATGAAATTGTACGGATAAGACAGTTGAGAAAGAAAGGTATGGGTTTCACGATACGAGACTCTGTGTAGCTGATTCTGACGAGCAGATTCTCGGAGTGTCTGTTCTCGTTGGAAAAGCTAAGACGACTGCCTCTCGAAATGTCTTAATAACTAACAAGATTGTTTTTGGAGTGGGGTGTAGGGTTGCTTGTGGAAAATTCCTTTATTCTGATTGGTGCTTTGCTAAAAATATGAACGATCGACTGCGGGTTTCCCCGCGTCGTATGAGGCCCTTGCCGCGGCTCGGTACCCCTTTTGTTCGCCGAGGGCGACCGTCGTAAAATACTTAAAGAAACCTTTATTTTTTCTGAAATAATGTTTTACGTGCTAGTTTGAATGATTGCCGGATTAAAAGACGGGATTTTTGATTCTCATCTGTTCTGCAAATGTTTCAATTTTGAACGAGTGATTTTACGATGTATCTTTACAATTTTTTGGCTCAGCTAGGAAAACCCCGGTTTACAACATGTATGTGCAGGAATATTCCTTCCGCGACGGAACAAGTACGCTGTCATTTTCTGACGCTGCAGCTGAGCAGCGTGGTGTATTGGGCTTGCTGCTGTCATGTCAGTAAAAAGACGCATACTATTCTAATTACGTGCTAATTATATTATTAGAGACGAGCAGTAATTTATAATTTACTAGTTTGAAACAGTGTATACTCTATATATAGTGTAAATAATAATAGTATAATCAGTGAGTGAGTGGTGATATGCGCAAAATAAGTAATAGAAGACGAAAAAAAGGATAAACGGGCTCATTCTCGTCCAGAAAGGAATATTTTAATAAGGTATATCACGACACTTATGCAAATAAAATTCTATTTATGCGACAATAAACCTGAGAATAACCTAAGATCTCTCTTTTGAGCTTCTTAGGTTACACGTCAAAAAGTTATGCCGAAAAATATAATTTAGTGTTTGTCTCGTGCAGGCTATTACGTATTAAACAAATCACATCTAAATTTTGGTGAAGATTGTAAGATTTGGTAAAGAGCGTCTAATTTTGGCAATACAATTTATCTTTATTCGTTTCCCTACCACAAAATCTATTCAGGATAGGGGAAATACGTATAAAACGTATAAGATATAAGTCTGAAACATGAATAGTATGTAAGGAATGAGTAGATTTATATAGATCCTATTTTTCTAGGAATCTGTAAAATTTCAGACTCGCAGCATTATGTAGATTTGTTGACGCTTGTATATGTGACTCTCGCTGACGAGAGTCGTCAGTCGCGGAGATCGCACTTTCCCGCCTGACGTTGATCATGCGTCATCGACGATGCTTTAGGAGCAAGCATTGTTCGACGAATAAAAATATTCGAGTAAAAAATCGACCGAGAATTCACGATTCTCGGTTGCTAGTTTCCAACTCGCAATATTCTGTAGATTGCCTGAATATTATATGCCTGCTCCAAAATATTTGAGGCGAAACTTAACCGAAAATTTTCGATTCTCGGTCGCGAATATTATTGTCAAACTGGGCATTACGTAGATTTGTTGATGCTTGTATTTGTGACTCTCGCTGACGAAAGTCGCGAGTCGCCGAGATCGCATTTTCGGCGCAAGAGAGATGTTTGGCAAATGCAACAAGCCCAGTTGAGACAGGATCGGAAATTTTCAATTGCCGTTCGCACATCTGAATCTCGGCAGCATTCGTACATTTTTTACATATATTAGAAAGCATTGCAGCTTATAAAAAATATTCATAAAATAATATAATTCTTCAAAGAAAGAAATTATTCCATTATGCAGACATCTGGGTGTTCATACAAACTCATTCAGAAATATGTTTGTATCTATATATATTGATATTGTTAATAATTTACGAGATATAAATTTTTTATATCGGTCTAGTCAGAACGCGCTGAGAAGCGTTGAAGCCGACCACCCCCACCCTAGCCGTAGATATAGCATAGATTAGGGCGTTACATTTGGGTTTGCAAAATTCAGAACAGTCAATTTTATTGATTGTATTAGTACGCAGTTATTTTTTTTCTCGGGCATTGGCTGCTCTGAATTTTGCACAACGTACCGGCAAGCGTTGAAGTCGCCCACTCCCCGCCTAAATTGAGAGCAGCCAATGACTGCGAACAAAAAATGACTGCGTACTAATACAATCAATAAAATTGACTGCTCTGAATGTGGCAAATCCAAATGTAACGCCCTAATCTACGCTATATCTACGGCTAGATGGGGGTGGGCGGCTTTAACGCTTCTCGGCCCGCTCTGATTGGACCAACTTTAAATATTTATATCTCGTAAATTATTAACAATATCCCTAATGTTTATCTGCAACTTTTGTTTGTAATGGCCTCATCTACCTCAGAATTCGATGTGCGACACTTTATGCGATTCACGCTGTATATATCAATCATTGTATACATATCATATACAGGGTGAATTGCGTAAGGGGTGCCATCCGGGATTTCAAGGTAGATGGGCACAGTACGAACAAAAGTTGCAAATAAACATTAGGGATATTGTTAATAATTTACGAGATATTAATTTTTTTAATCGGACCAATCAGAGCGCGCCCAGAAGCGTTGAAGCCACCCACTCCCACCCTAGCCGTAAATATAGCATAGATTAGGGCGTTACCTTTGTATTTGCAAAATTCAGAGCAGTCAATTTTATTGATTGTATTATTACGCAGTCATTTTTTATTCGCGGTCATTGGTTGCTCTGAATTTTGCCCGGCCTAGTTCACTGCGCTATCTCTACGGCTAAGGCGGGGAGTGGGAAGCTCCAACGCTTCTCGCGAAGGTCGGCTGAACTCAGAGCAGCCAATGCTCGAGAAAAAAAAATGACTGCGGAAAAATACAAGCAATCTAATTGACTGCTCTGAATGTTGCAAACCTAAATGTAACGCCCTAATCTATGCTATATCTACGGCTAGGGTGGGAGTGGGTGGCTTCAACGCTTCTGGGCGCGCTCTGATTGGTCCGATTAAAAAAATTAATATCTCGTAAATTATTAACAATATCCCTAATGTTTATTTGCAATTTTTGTTCGTACTGTGCCCATCTACCTTGAAATCCCGGATGGCACCCCTTACGCAATTCACCCTGTATATTGTCATGCCGATGGGAGGGGGGGGGCGGAACGAGGGAGGAAAGTTCTGAAAATAAGCACAAAAAGAAATAGCAAAAGAATAATGAGAAGATGAGGAAATACAAAGCTCAATACTGGGAATTTTATTTTACTATCTCTACTAGTCATACAAAAACAAACCAAATATCTCTCGACTAATACACTCTCAAATAATAATATCTCTAAAACAATAATATCTCTCAAATAATAATGTAATACCAATAACTCTAAAATTTTATACTGTGATCGGCGGACGATCTCCGGGGACGATTCTATAACCAGGTATCAGGGGAATATTTTGGGCGCCAGTTAATTTGATAATTAACAACTCAATATAAGACTACGCACTAATACTTAGCCATCAGGATGGAAAGGGAAAAAGAAAGGATGATCTCAGGGGTGAGGGGTTCTCCTCGATGCGAGGGGAAGTAACAGTGTCGAGCGACGCTCGACCGCCTGTCCGAAGGACAGCGCGAAGGAAGGAAGTAAACACTGGCAGGCCGTGTGTGCGCGCTCGGCACGGGACATTCGGCGACTGGGAGAGGGGTGGGGGTACCTACTTGCTCTACGCACTACGCCGCAACGCCGTATGACCGTTCCACGCACGCTATTTCTTATTATAATAAAACTACTCTGTACTAAAATTGCCGGAAAGAAAAGGGGGGAATAACGAACAGAGAATAGATAAGGGTGGATTCTAATTATTTTTCGGCAGGGGGGGGGGGGGGGAATTGGGGTCTCGATTATTACGATATATTTTCTTTGGGGGGGGGGGGGGGGGGGGGGGTGCAAACACTTACTGTTTGCTGGTCTTCTCGAATCCGCTCGCTATCTTCCGTCTCGAATTTCGTTCAACACTCCTCTGCTTCCTTCGTCCTTTCTCACTCTTGTCCTTTCCCTCGTTCACTCTTTCTCTCAAATCTCGAATTTTTCTTTCCTTCTCAGTTCTCAACTCGCTTCTCTCTCACTCTAACGCTATTCACTCTGTCACACTTTCACTCTCTTTACTTCTATTACACTCTAACTAACTTCTCTTTCGCTTTGCTCCAATAATTTCTACTTCGCTTCTCCAATCCTCTACTCTCGTCGGCGGTCGCAATCTAAGTGCCGGCCACGACGTTGACCGGAAACTCAGTAATCCTTCTCGACCGCTGATTGGCCGGGACGTCCTTCGGTGATTGGGCAGCAGCGGCACGGGTTACGCGGTAACGGGTCGATGGGGAATCGATGGGTGGGAATTACGTTGGGGAGATCGATTGGGAAAGAGGAGAATTATCGTAACGGGTCGATAGGGTAGGGTCGCTCTCATGAATATCGGGATTTAGGATAACTAGGATTTTTCTCATTACGCGCTGCTGCCCTCTCGCCCGTTCTCGCGCCACTATGTCGATAATTGATGCGTGGACGGAGAACGGGACGATCTGCATAGTGTTTTGACAGGTGACAAGACTTTAGACACTTATTTTTTGCCAGAAAACCTGTCCTCTGTAATAAATTATGAAATATTTCTAATTTTTAATGAATAAATTTGTTTTAAAAAATTTAAGGAAATATCATTTTTCTCTGTTATTAGGAACAAAGAATGATATTTTAGTCGTGAGTATTTTCTCCTATTTTTATAGATATATTGCGACAAGTACTAGCTCATCAGAACCAGTTTTCTGGCAAAAAATAAGTGTCTGAAGTCTTAAAAAACCATCTATCAATATTTATTAACTATAAATTAAAGAATTTGGATAGTACATTTAATAATCTACACCAAAGTCATATGATGTTTTTCAATAGTCGATAGATTTGCTGTAATATTAACAAAATACGATGAATTTTCATACACTTTGAACTTTGAACTCGAATATCCCTTGAATGGCTAAGTTTATCAAAAAAGTATAAGAGGGCTTTTTTGTAGAGCATTCAATTTTGCATGAGAATCTGCTGGCAGCTTGTTTGTGGAATATGCCATGATCGTGTTATAAAATTCCGACAGAAAATTTTTGTTTCCCTGTGTTGTTTAAATGGGAAATAGAGATGTGTTTAAGCGACCGTATATATTTAGCAACTGTATATATTTATATACAGTGCATATATGCACATATATATACATATTGCTGAATGGATTTGTATGTATACCCAGATATTTGCATAAAAGAATAATTTCTTTTTTTCAAGAATCATATTATTTTGTGAACATTTTTTATAAACGGCAATTCTCATAATATGCATGACCAAAGCTGCAAGTTTAGTTCACACGACTCGATTGTTTTCGCTCCGTCTCATTCCCTCCGCGGGGCGGTGCGGAGGAAACGCGGGCGGCTGGATATCGCTAACACGACGCCTCGGCGCTTGGCCCGTCTTCTCAAGTGTCATACTGGGGCTTCGTAGCATACGCGCGCCATGCTATCTAGTGGTAGGCGGCTGCGGCGCTTAGCAAAATGTTACGAGCTCTGCACTACCGAAGCCGTCTGAAATTTCCGCTGACTAACACTGCCTCGTAAGTCTTAAACAGATTTTAAGATTAGCATTATTGCTCTATTCCTTTTTTTTATGTAAGGTTGATCCTTTTATTAATGCTATTGGTATTGTCCGCATCCTCGACTTTTCTTACATAAGTCCTTGGCATGCGCTGTTTAGCCTCGGTATCGTTTTTCTCATATCGCAGTATTCCTATCACGTACGAATCCATCCGCGCGCTATTAGCACATTAAGGGAACCCGGTGGTCTAGCGCACGAAAATGACACCTATTTTTACGATTTTTTTTTGCTATTAAAAATTAAAAAAACGATGTTCTAACTTTTCGAGCTTATTATTACGTTTATTAATCATACAAAAAAATTTTTTTTTCATTTTAAAAACAATATTTATTATTATAAAAATGCCGCTAAAGATGACCCTCTCGAAAAATCGGATCCGGACCGCGTAGGTGATTTCGAGACTTCTACTCATCTGAAACAAAAAATCCAAAGACATTCTTAATCAGAAAGAGTGCAGTTATAGTCGGAACTAGAACAAATCGAAAAAATTGAAAATTGACAAAATGGCAGGCGTTGAAAAAAAAAGTTCGTAAAATCGGGTTTTTTTCACTAGTTTTTTAGTGTAAACAATAGGAAATTATTAAAATAAAATTATAATTCTAGTTCCGACGATAGCCATACATGTTGTGAACAACATATCCAAATTTCAAGTCATTCGGTTGAATAGTTTTTTTATTTTCACCCCCGCCGTGCCGAAAAAAGTCGTTTCGAGATAAATGAGTTTAAAGTTTGAGGTACAGATATTTTCAAAAATTGAGCAAATTTTGAATACTTACAGTTAATCCGCGATTCCGGCACCATAGAGGATCCCTTCGGAACGTTTGTATTCCTCGATTTCGTCACTCCTTTCATTTTTTCGAGCTGTTCGAGCTTCTTTGGAGTTGTCAGTGCTCCTACGATTGGCGCTCCATACTCGCCGCTCGTCTCGGTTTCGTGCGAGTTGCTCCGCTTGTGGCCCGATTGTTATGCCCATGGTCTCCATTATTTTTAATAGCGATGCAAAGCCCTCGTTGAATATACACGCGGAAAAATAGGTGGCAATTTCCACGATTTTTTTGCCGGCAAACATATGTTTCGGCGCAAGGTGCCACACACAAGCGTTGAAACTTTCGTTGTTGTTCTGCGTATTGCTGCCAATACACCTTTCCAATAAATTTTCGGCGGTCAATTCTTCATAAATTGGTTTTAATATTTCTTGTGCATCATCGTCGAGAGCAGGTGGATGCTTGTAGGTGTCTAAAGTACCTGCAGCCTCACTTTGACGCCACTTGCACCACGATTCGGAACCTGGAGGACAGTACGAGTGTTGCGGATTTTCATCTGTTGAAATTTTGTGATAACATACGGCCCATATTTCACTTCTCATCCCTTCAGTTGAATTTGAATTACGTCTAACTGCTAGACCGTAATAAGTGGACAGCTCTTGCAATAATTTATTCGTCAATTGTTGACGCTTCGGTGTTTTATCTTTCGGTTTTTTAACTTTCCGCTGTGTTTGTTTTTCCTCTTCTTTTCCTACCAATTTCTTTGTTGCTTTTTTTATTTGTGCATGAAGGGAAGGCTATATATAGATATATAGTATATAGTATATACAGGTATATATTTGCGGAGAAGGGTCGGGACAGCTGCCGCGCTCCGAGTGCTGAACCCGCGTTAGGAGCGCGCGGACCGCTCTCTACCTGGTTAATGGGCTGTAGAAGCTATAATATTGGGAATTTCCGCATGAAAATTTCACAGTATATTTTTAAGATACTATACTTTCGAAATATCGAAAAAAAAATCGTTTTTTTGAAATTTTTAGCCCAGGAGGTTCCCTTAAAATTGAGAATATCGCGTTAAAAGAAGGCTGACAGAGCTACAGTGGGATAAAGCATACCTGTGTACGCCGAAGCATTCCTTTCCCGTTATTGTTGTGTGTACACATGCGCGCATATGCATACGAGCGTGAAGAAAGTGAGACGCGTGAGAAAGGGGTTCTGGGCGTCAATAGGCCAATAATAAGACGATTTTTTAAAGCGAGAAAAGCTTAGCTTTTGTTTTTTAATCCGCGTTCGACTACAAGATGAACGTTTGAAACGAGCAGGGAACAAAAAGACGCGGCAACCTTGTCTATATACTTATTGCAGAACTCAGTCTTTAAAACACGCGTCAGATGCTTTCCTCGTAAGAAAACTTGGCTAGAGGAATGACGGGCCATGAATAATGTTCTGTCTCGTTCGTTTCATATCATATATACGAGCGTGGTCAACGACAGGTTTCAGAGCGTTTTCGTTGTACGACAGTCGGTTAGATACACTGGTTTATTAGGTGAAATTGAAAGCCTGATGTCCGGTAAAGGATGTTTATAGAGAAAGGGGGATAGTCGGAAAATAATTATACAAAAGATATGAAAAAGTTCGGAAAAAGTTCCAATTCGCTTCAATCCAAGACATATACTACCTACTAAAAAAATGAGTATCCCAGTTTAAGAAAAAAACATTTCATAGCTTGCAATAACTTCTTTTTTAATCCATGAAAATAAATTTTCTGTCACTTATCATTCATGAATAATTAAATGTAAAAAGCATGCACAGAATTTCCTTTAATTTTTCTTTTACTTGAATCGATTTCATGAATAGGAATACATCTTTTCTAGGGGTGTAAATAATAGGAGCTTCTAACCTGGAGTTTTCTAAACAAGTTTTTATTTCTAAATCCTACGTGCGGCCATTTTTAGCGGAGATATTATAACAATCCAATGAAAAATGGAAATGTTGAAGGCTTGTTTCTATCAAAGTACAAATAGTAATTGTAAATATATCTTAATAGGTATCTTTGAAACGTAAATGCATTCTCTTTAGGATGCTTTAATCAAAAAGCGACAAAAAATGTTTGCCTTGCACTCAATACCATTTCAAAAATAGCCTAACAATTATATTTTTTCCATTTATGGCGTATCTTGTTACAACTTTGCAATTTCCACAACGAACATTGATGCTTGTACCGTTGTTTCATTTCACTTCTCGTAGGTGGAATTAAACAAAGGAGCATCGATTTCTGACAGTTTAATAAGAAATATCAGATTGTGGAATTTGTTGTCTGCTATTTCTGAAGTAACTATATTTGCAGTAACGAAAGGCTCTAGCGTATGTCACGCGATTATGCCGTCATCTTTTTTAGAAGTTGTTCGTTGTCGATCTACGATGTCGATGATGTCTGTTGGCGAATCTCTTGACATCGAGTATAATGGATTCTATCGATTTACAAACGACGGACTCACGCCTATCGTGTGTGGGACTTGGTGTTGATGGTAATCCTCTTGTAAGGACGCATATCATTTGAACCTATAGAATGTCATAAATCGGATGGTCGAATCCCTCATAACCCCAGCGGCGAAAACCCACAGCGTGGAACCTGTCTAACAATAAGAGATTAACAAGGCGATCTCAAAGTCCGATAAATAACGGACCCTCAGATATTAATTTTGATGGATATGAATATGATGGAAAAATAGCTGTTTGTATAGTATCAAAATTCTCAGTAAAGAATGATATCTGCGGTCGAGTATATCAATGTTAAAATGAAGATCTTTTTCAAAGAGATTGAGTGAACGTTCTTAAAAATTTGCAGTTTTTGTAGTTCTAAACACAGTAGGTACAATATGAGATCATAAAGTTTTTTTTATTAACGTATCGTTTATTTTTTTTGTAATCAATCCAGTGCAAAGAAAACCCTGATAGACGAGAATTGAGAAAAGAGCAAACTAAAAATTATGTATTTAGTGTAATGATCCCTGAATTATTTTATGCCTAAATGAAAAGTTTGACCGTTATGAAAAAGTTTGAACACTAACCTAAAGAAATCGCATATACTTGTAACTTTCCATATTTTTGGAGTGTATTCAATCAAAAAAGATACAAATATCAATGTCGTTATGATCGGTTCCAAAATTGTGATAAGATTTGTAAAAAAATTTTAAAAATGGAGTATTAGTCTTTTTTTTAATGATAATTCGATGATAAATAAATGTTCATGTTTTTATTATATTATCGCAAAAAAAGAATAGATTAAGATTTTCGACGCCTCTGTTTCGACACCTGTGCGATCGTTGATTCGACAGTAACAAGCTTTCAAAGGAAACACCGCCAATTCTTTGTTGATAGGTAATATCTCTGCAAAAAATGGTTGTACGTAAACTTTTTAAATCAGAAATTGTCCATAAAAATTCAGGTTAGATGCTATGATTTGTTTCCTTTAAAAAATGTATATGTGCCAATGGAACCATTCACATTTAAATAACACTAACTAACGGAAATTCTTACCTGCCTTATATAGAACTCTTATGTTGATGGATTGGAAACCTAAATATTAAAAACTTTAAAACACTTTTACGTCGGCCATCTATAACGATTTTTCGCAGAGGTACTGCGCCTTTCAAATTACAAAAAAAAATCCCAAAGCAATTCGTGATCCCTTAAGCTTGTTGAGTAATGTAGTAATTTTATATTCTATAATTCGTCATGAATGATGAAAAAAAATCATCGATTATTTTCACGCTATTCTTTTTAAAATAGAAATATATTTTTTTGGGGTATTAATAGATAAATTAACAATAGAGTGAAATTCTCATGCCAAGTGTAATGAAGATTGTGGATGCAGTATTGAAATAATTTCTGATCAATCATTATTATATTACATATTGCCACGCATTTTTTTAAATTTAGTCGTTATAGGTATTTCTTTATGTCTGAGATACCTTTGTAGTTAGAAGTTATTTGAAAAAAATACGTTTTTGGAGTTGCTTTTTATGATCATTTGGATTTTCCTTTGAAAGACATAATAGCAAAGTGTAAAAAACGGCTTGGTACTTGAATTTCGGTCCCTTATGAAGGAATCTTTCTTTTATAATATGTTACGTAGCTTATACAACTTTAACACAAGTAATCGATTGGTGATACCATGTCAAACGAAGAAATGTGCTACTTAATCTTGAATGTCATTGTGTATCCCCTTACAAAAATTATACTATTCTAATTAAAGATTGTAAAAACATGTACCTATTTCATGAGAACAGTTGTTTTCGTAGCTAAGATATTAAGCCATTACTTTGAAACATCCTATTTAGAAAAGTATTTCATCTTTGCCAACATTATATCAATTGTGTTATTTATTATCTATCTCACTCACTTCTTCTCATTGCATACACATTCTCTCTGCAATCCTACATCGCTGTTTGCAAGTAACTCCTCTCAGAACAATATTTACGGTAGGTTGTAAATAATTTTTATTTTCAACGAATACATGAAAGCTCTGTTTGAGGTGAATTAAAATGAAGTATTCTCAGCTAAGGGAATAGGGAGAGTAGATAGATACGGAAGCAAAGGTAGGCGAATCATTTACAGAGAAATCAGTTCGTAAGCTCGGGGCGAAGTTGTAAAGTAAGAGGGTTGTGTTGGTATATACATGTACGTACATGAACGAGGACTATACTCGGTGTTCACCAGTCGGGTGTGTGACAGGAAGGTGTGGGGTTGAGGTTTGCCTTCCACGAAATGGGAGCCGTAGCACCGGTTAATGCCCGAAAAGCAGCGTGACAGAGGGCTCCCGCCGTGCGATGCGATGCGCGCCATACCCTCGTCGAGTTCGTAAACGTCACTAAATTATTATTAAACGGAAACTTACAACGACACTTAATTACTTAACAAGTTGTCGCTCTACCTCTACCTTGGAAAGCAGCAGCAGTACCAGCAAAATCTTTTGGGTGGATGGAACGAGATGGAAAGAGGGAGAGTGAGAGGGTGAGGAGTAGAGGTGGTCGAAACTGCAAGTAGAAGAACACGAAGAAGAAGAAAAAGATGGAGAGGAAGAAGAAGATCTAGAAGAGGAAGACAAAAACAAGATATAGGGTCCGGAAGGAGACAGAAACTGCGAGCAAAGCTGAAAGGATCCTGTTCGAGGAAGGCAGACAAACAAAATGTTAAGAGATGAAAATAGTGAGAAAGAGAAAGCGAGAGGAACACACCGTGAGAGATTCTCTCAAAGCTGGTACCATCCCCTTCGTTTTCGCGCTGGGGAAACGAGACAGAGAAACAGAGAGCGTGAAAGAGAAAACCAAGGATAGAGTGAGGGGGGGGGGGGGGATCGTTGCTGGTCGGGGCCTCGGCAGGCATACGTTTCCCTATCTGCACCATTAAAAGTTAATTGGAGTAGAAGCCCTCTCTCCATGAAGCTCGGCACTGTCGAGAGCGAGTAGGGGAGGAGAAAGTAGAGGGAAAGCAGGAAGAGAAGAAGTACCTTTACCATGCCGTGTGTTCGAGGATGGTATTGCACGGCGGTACTGGAGCGTGTGGTGAGATGGGCGTGAGGTAGAAGGGTGGAAATGAGGATAGGGTGGGTTGTGAGAAAATGAGAATCATGGTACGAAGGATACTCACAGAGAGAAAAAAAGGGAGGGAGAGAGAGTGAAGGAGAGAGAGAGAGAGAAAGAGAGAGAGGGAGGGGGGCGAAAAAGCGAGTGAGGGAGCTGGTGAGAGGGTAAAAGGCAGAGAGTGGGTGAGAGGCAACGAGTAAGAAGAAAAACGAAAAGTTCTCTTTTCTTCCCGAAAGGGCGCGAGAAACCTTTCGACGAAGAAGAAAGTACTATAAAACGCCAGAGAATCGGGAAGAAAAGGAAGACAGAAGACACATGCACGTAGATAGGGAAAAGGATAGAGCATATCGCGACTTTCTCTCTTGTGAAGAAGAAAGTGTGGCTTGAAATGGAATGGGAGAAGGCGAAGCAAGAAAGGGCGTAAATCAGGAGTTATCACCTCCAGGCCAACCCTCCCTCTGCGACGAGCCTTATTTTCCCTCTCCCTTTGCAGCTCCTTCTCTTCTCGTCTCGGACTTTTGGTGCCTCGAATATCAGTGTACCACAACGACTTTCGCCGAAGCTATAGCCTTTCCTTTCCCTTCTACCCGCTTACCTCCCTAACATTACAGAGTACAATATGCTATGGGATGAGCACGAAAGGAGACAGTAAGGACCGAAAATCTTCATTACGCATTCGCTAACAAATGTAAATCGCCTTGGGTGACTTAGACGATAGGAGAACGAGTAGCAACGCAGGGTGTCTTCTGGGTATTCCTGCAGCGCGCCTGAAATGTACTGGGCATACTTACAAACAGATATAGACATATTCAATCATGCACGCATACACGTATATACACGCAGTTATCACGAACGCACCCCGTATAGCAAAACTGTGACACTCTTAGTGAAGTTCCGATCAGAACGGATGACACTCGAGAAGTGGAGATCCAAGAGAATAGCATACCATATGAATTTTCAAACCCTCGGTAAATACGCCCGGGCGTATTCCACTACCTCCATAGGTATAACTACTGCTGTTCCTTAACAGATAGAAAAAAATAGAAGGCTCTAACTCGGGAAAAATCCGTATATTCTTGTTGAAATGAACGTTTTTTAATGAATGCACCCCCATGGGTGACTTGATGTTTCCTTTGTTACAAAGTTCTGAAGTTACATCAGAAAAGGATTGCAATCAATATTTAAGTATTGAGTAAAGGCGACAAAGCATGATTGAAAACTCAAAGTTTTTAAATGCTGAATAACAAAGCTCGTTTATTTTGCGTTCTTACAGAACAAATTCGCCTTATTTGGCAGCGGGAAGAAAACAGGGGTTTTAATTTCATTACTTACTCTTTTGGATGAAAAAATTAACTACAACATTAAGAAACAAAACTAGAGATTACTTAAAGGAAACTTTAAATTAAAAAAACAAAAAACTTTTAACTTATGGACGTTGAAGTTCTAGGACGCTTCATTAGATTTTTTTTGGTAAATAAGTCTGTAATGTGTTTTTGTTTTTTTTGGTTTGATAAACTTTTGTTGCGACAATATTTTTAAAGTTCTGAACAATGAAAAAAAATCGTAAAAATTTGTTCGTATAAAGCGGATTTCGGATAAACGGGAGTTTACTGTACCTACGTGCAACAAAACAACAAAGGCAGGCTCAAGCCATATCAAGTAATATTCTTTTCTTTTGTATTTTATATTTTTAATTTTTAATCAAATCTCCTGGATATACGCAGTACTCTTCTAATAACCGGAAGATCATCATCTTATCCCATTGGGTTATATTGCTACAATGTTAGTATTTGTTTCTTTTTACACAATGCCTCCACCAAAACTAAGTTCTCAAAGAAGTCGCCAAACACGGTGCCAAACAGCAATGAGAAAGGCAATTGAATATATGCGAAATAAAAAAATGAGTTGCAGAAAGCTTCTTAAGTGTACAATGTGCCGTGAACAACTTTAAGACGGCTAGCAGCTAAAACAGAACTGCCAGCGGAGATAGTAGATGCTGCAAAGTTGGGAAGAAATCCTTTACCTGGAGAACTTGAAAACAGCTAGTTTAGTATGCGTTAGCAATGGAAGCTAACCTGTTTGGTTTAGTGCGAAGAGATATTATGAATTTAGTCTATCAGTTATTTTCAAAAAGGCGTCCTGAGCTTTCTTTTCGTCGCCCAACAGACACATCTTTCGCTAGGGCTAAAGGATTTAATAAAGAAACGTGAACGATATTTCCAACCGTTATGAAAAATTGATGGATGACCACAAGTTCCCGGCCAACAGAATTTTTAATGTTGACGAGACGGGCATTAGTGTTGTACCATCCGAAATGGCGCAAGTTCTAAGTCAGAAAGGAAAACGACGAATTGATGTTTTAACATCAGCTGAAAGGGGTTCGTTGATAACCTGCGTGATGTGAATGAGTGCTGGGGGCTCATTTGTTCCACCTATGGTGATATTTCCGCGAAAGAGAAATAACACGCTTTCGATGAAGGGTGCGCCACCAGGTGAGCCATAGAAAAATGGATGAGGGTTTAAAAAAAAATAGTTTTATAATTGTGCCAAAATTGTATCATACTTAAAAATTGTAATTACTAGAAAAATACCCTTTTTTTCAAGGATCTTATGAATCGATATATCTCTTAATTTTTTTCCTAGAAGCCACTATCAGCCCCCAAAACATATCCAAAATTTAGATCAATCGATTTACGCGTTCCCGAAAAATTTTGTTTCTGATTTTTACATATTTAGCTTTCTTCAAAAACCAATCGAGTTAGGGATCTAAAACTTTCAGGATCGTAGTATTTCTTTAATACCTATACATCCTCCCAGTATCATTAAATTATCTCTCGGGGGCAGATTCAGAATATTTAAAGCCTTTTTTCGCTTCTGTCACAAAGCAGAATAGAAGGGCCTAATGTAATAGGAGCGATAACAGGCAGTTTTATTTCCCTGATATAAGACCTGCTGCCTATGATAAATGCCTTGGATTTTTTTAATATTAAGTGTCAATTCATTTGAGTTCGCAAATAGAGCGATGTCCTTCACATCATGTGACATTTTGCTGATCGTGTGTTAATCTGTAGCAAATAGATGATTAAGCAAGTTCGCCTTACATATACTGATAGAGAGTGAGGAGGTAACCTCAACGGAAACACAATACCACAGATATACGGTTGTCAGATGAAGAGAATTATGCTATGTATATCCTACATGTCCTGTGAGAAGGAATATACAAAATTGGAAAATTATCGTTTAGGTACACAACGAGAGGAGCGCCAAATAGAATTATCCCATAAAGAAAATATTTTACGTCGATAGGACGGACCATTATTGCGCAAAATATTTTAATTAAGAATGCCTACAAAATACTTTCTTCTCTTCGATACTGAAACCCACCTCAATCTCCTTATAAACAATACAACAATATCCGAGTAAAGGCGATACAAGAGCAGAAACTAATGCGAAGTTCATTAAATTTTAACACTAATATTAAATATTTAAACTACATTAGAACCCAAATCGGGCTACTCAAGATCTATTGCCTGCATTATAACTACGGTCATAGTAATATGCATCTTTACAAAATTTATACCTCGAACACTACTTTGCTGCCTATTTTATTACCATGGGACCTTTTTTACTATGTATGATTCACTGCACCGCGTCAAAAATATTGTTACCAACAATGATACTCCCGCATAATTTAACAATAATATACATATTGATCATCATCTAAGAGAAATGGTACACTATCAGTATCAAAGGTACAGGAAGCGATCATCAGACTTTCCACTTTTGGCCATTTTTCGGAGTGATAAATCGATTTGGTTCTATTGCAGTCGTCCGCACGATATATACCTATATATGTATGTGTGTATATAGACAATAGGCCCGTTCTGTCCGCTTGGAATATAATTTCACCAGACCTCTGCCCCCTCCTCGATTCCCTTCTTTCACTCGCTCTCTGCATCCGAATTGTCCCCCGAGGAACCGTTCCGAATATTTACCGGAGCACGGCAGAAGACGAAGCTTCTGCTGCAACTTAGGCGAGGCACCCGCGAGACTTTCAAGGCATGCGAGAGGAATAAGGCGAAGCGAAGATCTACATACGTCTATAGAGCAACGGGTTCGCGAAGTACTGTATACGTATACTATCGGGGGTAGTGGCGCGGGGGTAGAAGATACGAGTACTGTAAATCAGGTCTGGGATTTCGTTTCCATCGAGCCAGACGTCTGGATGTAGCCAAGACGGAGTTAACCACGGGGAAGATTTCGAGGGTATACGTACATATATATTTAGTTTTCTAGAGTATATAGTCGCAAGCGGAGAGTACTATCTTTTACCTTTTTCGCGATAACGCGACCACATTCTCGATTGAATTTCACACAGTAGACGGACGAAGAGAGAAAACACTTCTCGTTGACCCTGAGATAGCGAAGAATGCGACAGAAAGATCGCAAAGAATGAATGTAGGAAGAGGAATTAACACAATAAAAATACCTGGATCTAAAATCAGGTAAGAGCGATAAATGATAACTCCTATCTTTTTTGGCTTGCGAATAGTTAAAAGTCAAAAAGTAAACGAGGTTGACGAGAGTCATAGGGTATCGTACATTTGCACACCAATGTTGAATGTCACTGTTGTCGTTAAGACAGGTACATTATTTATTCTTACTTTCTGATCTGACAATGAATATCTTTTTGAAGTTATCCTTCTTTAGGCGTAGTAGGCAGTTCTGATGAGGGTGCTTGTTCACGATGTCACGAAGTGAGCGCGCAGCACCGTCACACACCATGAAATTAGTTGCGATTGAAAATTGCGCTCGGAACACCGTCACACACCGTGAAATCACTTGCGAGTGAGAATTTCTTTTCTTTTCTTTTTGGTTTAAAATTAAGCTAGGTGTCTAGTCTAGAATTATCGGGAAATAGAAAAAATGTTATTTCTTTTTTTAACGTTATATCGAACGTTTTTAACGTTTACATCGAAAAGCACCTCTCAAAATTTGATGACGAAATTCGCTATAGAAAAAAAATTATAGCAGTATGTGTAGGGACAAGTCGGAGGGTAGACATGCCTACTGTGAATCCCTACTCCAGAAAATCCCGGTTCCCTTTTTTTACGTCTACCTGCAATGGTCTTATTATATCCAGTCGGTTCTATTTTGGTCGTCTACGAGTTTTCAGCGTAATTTCACATTACACTTCTAAAAGTGATAGAGGCCATGGGATGCACCATAGGACACGCTTCATACCATTACGCCATTCAAAAGGACGAAGATCGGATTTCGAAGGTTGAAAAAGCGAGTAACGCGGCGATGAAAGAAGGACAAAAAAATGGAAGAAGAAGCTGAACATGACTTTGGAGTGATTTTATATGGCCCAGTCCTATCTGATTGAGCGATTGTAAGTATTAAAACTCGATTATTCCAAAAATATTAACATCTAAATCGGAAAAAGAACTTTAACCGCGTTTTGCTGGAAACTATTCTTTTTCAACTGGCGGGCAGATAAACTTTGCATGATTCTTTATTAAGGTATTTTATATGGCACACATTTAGAACAAAAATTTACAATATGGATATTTACAGGACACAAACGGTGCAAAAATAGGTCGATTTTCGTACAATGTTTTTCCGAAGCCATCATTTTTGTTCTATTATCGATTTTTGGCAGACGGTGGTGAATTACCACGTGCCAAATCTTTCTCTTAAAAATGACTTTTTTTTTGTTTTTGTTTCATACTTGTCAATCCGGAGATTATCTGTCCGCCATGGAAACTTTTCTTTTTTAAGGCTTTGACTTTGACGCCCTCTGGAAAATTTTCAAAAAATGCTGGCCGAAAAAAAACAATTTTTTTTCTTACTCTATACGTTTTACATGATGCGCTGGATAAAGTTTTATTATAATATCTAGCATAGAAGTTGAGACGAACGATTTCGAAAATAAGCTTGTTTTTTGCTCTCTAGACTAGCCACGTATCTTACCTGAGCGGCGCGCATATGGTATATACCATGCCAGCTGCATTGTATAGTAACCTACTGAAATATTACGTAAGATTTCCGAATACCCAAGTGTAGTGTTTAATAGAGGCAGTTGTTTAATTCAATATAAGTATTATTTATTCAAACTTGTATTCATCGTACTTTGTCGTTTATCGACCGTTTGACTCAATTAACATTTGTTTAAATGCACAAATAACTCTTTTTTACTCACGTCAAAGAAGTATAACTTCTTATGTGTGTACATAAGTACACCCAGTTTTTTTTCGGATAAAAACATGTTCTTCCGCCCTTTCGGTCTTGCATCGTTTTCGCGTACATATTCGGTATCTTTTTGGCTTCTCGTTTATATTTTCTCAATACTGCGCTTTACTCTCCTTTCAGTCTCTTAGAAAATTATTTTCGGGGCTGTCACATGGTTTTCCCTCCATTTGTCTAGATCTCCACTTTATTTATGATATCCAGACTGTTCGATTGTATAGAGTACGATCGAGTAGCATCTCGTTGTGAACAATGTATATACAAAGCGTCCCATTTCAATTTATTTACAGCTAGCAGTTAAGATAATCGGATCATATGGAAAAAAGTTTCCCATGAAACTTGTATTATATCAAAAGAATTTAAGGATTGCCATATTGAAATGTCTTGATACTTAGGGTTGTGGTCATTTGAACGCGTTCATTAATTTTTATATAGAAACCTATAATTGCCCGGTCATCAGTTTTTAGGTGAGATCATGCAAAATATCACGAACAAAAACAAACGATTTCAGCCTTAAAACCAACACTGTCGTGAAGCTTTAATTTTTTCCAATGGACCTATATCCTTTAACAGTGAAGAATGTCGCAAAAATCTGCTACTAAAAATCTGTCGTCCGCATTGGGGGTTTCCAATGAACAACGGATAATTAACAATGGAACAGATTTGGAGGCGTTAAATATCACGACTTTAATTTTGCGCCATCTTCCATTCCTCGCAGACGTAGGTGTACACTATCTTGAAAAATGCAAAACGGCAAATTTCGTCGTTTTTGAGATTAGAAACTTTTTTCGTCGTATTCGCCTCGATTTCGGAAAAATGTGATAACGACGATATTATAGGTTTCCATTTAACAAAAAAAATCGATATGATCGTGAGTCCTCTTTAAAACCATAAACTTATCATGGTAAATATTTGTTTGTATATCCCATTTTATCTACTTATTTTTATCGGCAAATAAAATTGGGGCATCTCGATAGCGGAAAATAACCGAAACATCAACGGCCGTGTATAGGTAAATATATAATATTGTCTACGTGGATGGGCGTACGTGTCGAAGCTCCCACCAACACGGCGGACGGGAACATGATGTAAATGGATGCTTTTATTTAAATGAGACAAAGCTTTCCCATGTCTGAAAGGGGTCTTAAAGCTTTGCAGCGGCGTACAATAGATATACTATTATATATTCTTGTATATCGGTACGGTTGAAGAATTTTGCTCTGACTCGATACGCCGAAACACATTATATATACCTACAACTCAATAATTCTATACATCTTGTAACGTTGTACAATTTCTCCCGCCCACGTGGCCCTGAAAGGCAATCGGTTCACGTACGACCTAAAAAGTAAGTAGACAATTATTATGCTATTCCCCAAATTTCCGTCCTTTTACGATTATTGTAAATGTGCAAATACTTACCGTCGCCCCGAAGATACCCACGATCGCCAAGAAGAGGAGGATCCCTGAGGAAAACAGCCCACTGAAATCATCGTCGCCCCAGTCACAGGAATAATTTATAACGCCAAATCGAGAAGATAAAAAAGAAACAAAAGAAAGAAAATGGAAAAATACTCACTTCCTCCACGGCCAGAAAAAGGACATCCCTGAACTCTCAAGTAAACTTAAGAAAAGCCCCCGATGAGCACGGGAAAATTAATCCACTTCGCACCTTCACCCGCACTCTCTATAATACTTTAGAATCACCTGTCAAAATCCGCATACTTTCCGTCATGATGCGATCAATCTGCATAGAAACGGAGGAAGGATCGAGATGGCAGCAGCGCGCAACGAGCAATGCATATTTCCATTACCGTAAGCCCCAATTTCTATGATAACACCCTACTCTATCGACCACCTGACCTAATTACACGTTTCCTCGATAGTTCTCCCTAGCACGGTCCCGAAATCATCGATCCCCCATTGACTCGTTATTGCATAATCCGTGCCGCTGCTGCTCAATCACAAATTAGCATATCCCGGCAAATCGGGAGACGTCGAGAAAATTTGGAGTTTCCGGCACGACCATGTGCTCTGACTTTGAGGAGAGCTGCCGGCGAGAGCGCAAGGAAAGAAAATGATTAGCGTGAAATTTTTCGGAAATCAAGTTGAACGAATTAGAGTTGAGAGAAAATATAAGAGGACATTATTAGAGTGAGCAAGTAGTGCGAGAAAGATAATTCAGAGTGTGAGAGAAGGATGGCGGAGCGAGTGCGAGAAGATAGAAAAGAGAAGGACAGAGAGAACGAGCCACGAGGAAAAGGACCCGCTGTATAAACGTAAGCGTTTGCACAGTTCTCTCCCCGAAAATATTGGCATATTTTCGTTTCGAGATTCCCCCTTTTTTATTAGCCACAAAATTGTAAATTAGAGTTATCCCCTCCCAAACTTACAGAAACTACTTATATCGGAAAATATTCAAATAGCCACTGGTGATTATTAAGAGACCAATAGAGTCAGAGAATCCACTCTGAGCCCCCCCAGCCCAGTGTTGGCCCAAAGTTAATCTGATTAATGATTAAAAATTATAATTTAACAATTTGATTACGATTAATTAATCATAATCAAATTTAAAATGATTAAGATTATTAATTATAATCATTAATCGTTAATTTGATTATTTGATTAACTATTACGGATGGCTCCGTAACGGAGCCAACGTCATTTGTTATGACGATGCCCTAAGCATTAAACAGTATAGGCACACGCTCGCCTTGCGGTCAGTTGGCTATAAATTTTTCGGATTTTGCAAAAGTTTGCGATATTGTTTCACCCAGTGATTAATTTAAGAAACAAACATGAATTCTGATGATGACTTTATGGACTCTAATAGTAGTGGTGTGTCAAATGATCCGTCGGTGTCGTCAAATAATTTCGGGAATTCAACAATAGTTGTCAATTCAACAATTTCTTTTTCTGCTTTCTTTGATGGTACCTATTACAAGCTTCTACTAGACAAATGCACAGATAACAACACGGTAGCAGTTTGTATGAAGTGTTCGGACGCGCAAAGTAAAGAAGTTAAGGGCTATGGCAAAACGACATCTAACTTTTTGGGACACTTAAAACGGAAACATGGTGCTGACACAGTACAGGAATGTAAAAAATATATGAAAGACAATAAGCAAAAGACGAAGAAAAATAATACAGTTCAGGCTTCAAAAACACCTGTAATTCAAGAAAATTTTGATCGTAATTTAGTAAATTATTTTGTTAACTCAATGATGGCTTTTCGAGCCGTGGAAGACCCGTACTTCATTAAAATGATGGAGGATTTAAATGTGGCAAATAGTGGAATAAAGATACCAGGGCGCCGTTCTCTCAGAAAAAAAGTAGCTAAACAATCATTCGATGAGATTTGCGAAATAAAAGAAAACCTAGCTGCAGTGAAATATTTGTGCACCACCGCTGATATATGGTCGGGGAAGAAAAGAAGTTTTTTAGGGGTTACAGTGCACTGGATTGATAATGACTATAAGAGGCGTTCCGCAGCTTTAGCTTGTCGCCGGTTTAAAGGGGCACACACCTTTGACCGCATAAAAGATTTGCTCCTGGAGATATTTTCAAATTTTGACATTGACCCCACGAAAATAGTAGGCTCTGTTACTGACAATGGATCAAATTTTGTGAAAGCGTTGAAGATATTCGGAGTAAATACAACATCCTTAATACAATATGATGAAAATAATGAATCTTCAACTTCAAGTGGCAGCGAGAACGAGTTGAGTGGAGAAGAAATAGAAGAGACTGAAGAAGAGTTCGGCACAACACAGGAACACGAACATGACGATCTTCTGTTAGAAGAAAATATAATATACAACCATTCACAAATCAGATCGTTACCATTTCACTTCAGGTGTAATGCGCACACTTTAAATCTGATTGCTAGTAAGGACGTTCAAGCCTTGTTGACTGACAAATCGACATATCTTGGGAAAATGCATACCATAGTAATGGAAAAAGGTAACGATTTGTGGAGTGCTGCTGCTCGCCCAAAATCAGCTGAGATGATACAAAACATTCTCGGGCATACGTTAACACGACCTGGCATAAGTAGATGGAATAGTTATTATGGCGCTTTGAAAAATATATTGAAAATCAAAAGTAGTTACTCTCAACTAGCCAGAGCACTTGGTATAAAAAATCCATTACGAGACTCTCAGTTTCAATATATTGAGGAATACTGCCTATGCGCTGCTCCAGTTGCAATAGCTTTGGATATATTGCAGGGCGATGACTCATTTTATGGAATATTATTACCTTGTCTGCATGCAATAAAAAAGAAGTTACAGAAGATTATGACGACTTCAAATCTAAAATATTGTGAACCACTTGCTGCAAAACATGCACAAAGCGTAGAGAAAAGATGTGCAGACTTTTACACTCTTTCGTGTGAAGCCAGTAAACATGCAGCCATTGCAGCTCTGTGTTATCCAAGATTTAAGAAAAAGTGGCTGGTATGTCTAACTGCCGCTGATCAAAAGAAATGTATAAACTTTTTTAAATCAATCGTAAGAAAGGAAATATCAGAAATTCCGGAGCCTTTAATAGTCAACAATGCAGTCAATAATACACGCCACCAAGAAGACGAGTTTTTTTTTTATTTCAATTCCGATTCTGGCAGTGAAGCAGAATCAGTTGATGCTAAAAAGAGAGCGGATATGATTATTTCAAATTTTTTTGCCGAAGGAAGCCAAGAACAAGAGCTTCTACAAAAATATCCTATTATAGGCAAAGTGTTTATTAAATACAATACACCGTCCTCTGGCTCAGTAAAAATTGTTTTTTTCAGTTTTTGATTAATTAATAAAAATGTTTTAAGAAATCTGTATAATTATTTGCCATCATTTTTTTTTACATGGAATTGACAACATCGATGGATTTATTAATTTATAATCAAATTAATCAATTAATGATTAGTGATTAATGATTAACACCAATAATTATTATTTAAATTACTTTTTTAATCATAATCATTTTAATCATGATTAATTTAATCTGATTAAAATTAATCAAAGTAATTAATCGATTAAAAAATTTAATTGATTAATGCCAACACTGCCCCAGTCTTTCAGTACTACCCCTCCCCCGAACTAGTTTTCCCCAATTTTCCTTGTAGATTATACATATATATATATATATTTTTTTGTTAATTTTCAAGGGAAATTAACTGACACCCAGATTAATAGTATTTAAAATTACAGTTATTTTTTTCCGTTTTGGGAATCTCCCGTGTGAGATTACCCCTCCCCGAAGATCATCCGTCGATTAATATTGTTCTTATAAAATTCTTTTGAGTGATGAATGCATTTCTTTTTTTTTTTATTGGACAAACTTCTTTTTTTATTACCATTTGGGGTTTAATAAACCGCACGATATTGTTGTTTAATTTGGAGTCACCCTATTGACCCTATTAAAACTTATTAATACGTTTGTTCTTTCCCAATCCCAATTATATTTAGCCCCCATCGACGTGACAAAATATATTGAAACGGAACTTTTGCAGCGTCGAGCACCAGGACGTTACTCTGCAAAATAACGAATACATTATTAATCAAACACCCAACAGAGGGCGAGGATTCTCGTCAACGACTAACAGTAGTACAGAGTATAAACACCGAGAAAATAATGAGATGACCATGTCTTCGACTCACCGATTAACCAGAGGATAAGGATCCTGAGCAACGAAGCAATCTGCGAGAGGTGAATACTTGCGAAAAGCGCCCTTTTGACGCCCCCTGTTTGGCTGAAGAAGCCTGTAGAGGTGGAGGTTAGACTAAGCGGCGTGTAGAAGTAGACACCTGGAGAAGAGAAGCCTCATCAGGAAGACAGGTCGAATCAGTTAAACGGATTGGAGGACAGCTCGCTTATTGCGTTATATAGGCCAAAGATATTCGACAGAGAAACCAGAGGCCCGCAGTATAACCACACTTCACATCGTATGACGATTCTACATGATCATCAAGCGAACTTTGCTCCTCCTCATCGTACACGCGGACAGCCACGCCAATCACCTCGGAAGAGTGGTGATACTAATCAAACTTATCAGCCGAAGAACAAGGAACACAAAGTACAAGGAGACAGAAAGGAAATAGGCTAGAAGAAAACAGAATATTTGCTGATCTCACGTCAAATACCACCGCGCACTCAGCACAAATTTCCACACTAATCAGTTGTAAGAGGAGAAAACAAAAAATACAACACCGAACTCATCATAAAGAAGGCTGAATCTACAAAATTGTTACACAAAACATCACGCAAAACACAGCTGTCGCTTCGCACGGCGACCGCCATCTTGAATATTGAAGGAAGAGAAGCAATTATGAGGCTAGCTTTCAGGAGATACGCCGCAGCGCTATCCCACCATCGATAAAAGAAATCTGCCAATCAAAGTCAATCATCGATCGAGCACCACCAACTTCGGAGCGCAAACAGCAAGAAACCACGACTTATTATTAATTTTGAACCCTTGTTAACTACAAAAAAGTGAACAAATTTATTCATAATAATAGAAAAAGATTATATAGTGATAAAAAAAACGGTTTATTCGTTATTAACAAAAAAAAAATTTACAAATTTTCAAAAATCGGTAAAAAAAATTGTAATTATGAGAAGCCCACAATCTATCTAGGCTTAAAAGTTGTTAAATTTATAGAAGTTTAAAATGAAAAATTTTCAAAGAATTCAAAATATGCACTCACTTTAAAAAAAAAGATTTAAAGTTGAAAACTTAAAAATCACATTCAAAGACGAATATTTTCAAAAAAAAAAAAAAGATTCCATTTGGCCTACTAATAAAGAAGTTATGAGCAATAAAGCCGAAAAAAGAGCGATGTTTTGAAAATTCGATATCTTTTGAACGGGTAATCAAAAAAATTTTACCATTTACCACGAAGAGTTTTTCGATGGGTACTAAAAATATCAAAAAAATGAGAAAATAAAAAAGAACTTTTTGAAACTGGTTCACTTGGCGTGGAATGCCCCATGTATATATATAGTTACGAGTTATTCAAATTGAAACACGCCATGCGGTATTCCTTCGGTAGGAATCACTCGTTTGCATAGTGGGGAAAGCCGGCACCTCACTCCCAACGAGAGATCGCCGTTCTCTTTCCTCCCGAGTCCGTCGACGATATCGATTGTCAACGAGTACACTCAATTCGCATGTGGCGATTTGGGGAGAATGCTACCGTTCGCTTGCCTGGCCAGCCAGCGATCTACGACGGGGTCGTGATTCTCACCATCTCAAAGAGCAACAACAGGAAAGCATCCGATCCTCCGACCCGGGATCGAAGGACTCACCTGAAACATGAAGAGATTTGGCACCCCAAGAGCCATGGAGCGTCGACTAAGACGCTATAAGCTATGTTTTATTATTATTCATTTTATTTTTCTTGAATGTTTAAGAGATCTGTAAAACTTATATCTGCAAACTGTAAATTCAATATTGTTCCGTAGACAATCATGCATTTTCTAGGGAAAGACCTTTCCGCGGTAATCCTTTCGGGTCCATAAAAAAGGGAAAAGGACAGATCGCGACCAACGTCTGGTCGCCAAATGTTTTATTATTGGGAAATTCCTCCAAATTAGTAATACGGAAAAAACCCATGAATCAGGCTCTGGTCGCCAAATGTTTTATTGAAGGCTTGACCCTTTGGGGGTTCTATGTACCCCCACTGACCGCGAGTTCAAGAGGTTCCCCACTTCCAAAAATGTTCAATCCACGAACCAATGAAAATGCATGATTGTTTGCAAGACGCTTCTCCCTCCATTTGGGAATGAAAAAACAAAAATTCAAGGCTCTCTTAAACTTTTCAAGACAAGTCAGTCTCAATCGAGAAGTCATCCATTCCAGTCATAACGAATCCAGAATTAGTCGCCGAGACAATTCGGAAGTCAAGTTTACTTTTTCACATAGATATCACCATGTAAATTCGCTTCAGTGTAAAGTTGTAAATAAAGTTTTGTTACAGTTTATTAACGTGTCCGATCCTCTTATTTTATTTTACGCGAAACCAGTTGTAGCCGATTAATTTTGTCTGCAACCGCACCGTACGAACCCGTCGCAGCATAGCGTACGAGAACTTATAACTCTCGTAGAAATTCGAAATAATACGAATCGCAAGATCGTCGATGCGAAACAAGCCACGCAGATTTGTATTGAACTAAACCGCCCCGGCACTGAACGTTTCAAATCGAAAATTTGTGATTTAATTGAATATATGCGTGAGTAGAAAATTAATTTAATGAATGTGTGAGTAGAATGACCGTATGGGAGTGAACGAGGTATGTGAGTGTTTCGCCGGGTGCCAGGTACTGAAGAAAATCTTATTCATGATTGTTTTTTAGTACCTTTTTAAAGGATTTTAACTATTTTATTGATTCAAATGGATAGATAATTTATTGAAGTGGCCATACATAGAGTTGATTTTCCTTTTAAGTATATTGTTTTTTTTTTTTTTTTAGAAATCTATGCTTGTGTCAGAAAATATATTGTGAGGCAAGTTGTAATAAATTTATGGGTCAGGTTGTAACATGTTGCAACTTGCTCCACATATTTATAACATGCTGCAATTTGCCACATATATTTAGGATATGCGTTGTAAACGATTTTAGGTATCTAGCAACTTATTTTTTTCTATTGTAAAATGAGAAATTATAAAAGAAAGTTTGACCGAGTAACTCAAAGTAAAGAAGTTGATAAGGTGGTTTAAACAATGTAAAAAAAGGAACTTGAAATAAAACTCCTCGCGTTTTGAATATTAGTTTCTAATGGTGTTGCATTCAGCATCGACGGCGGTAATGTTTTACCGACAAGGGTCGTAAATCCTTATAGTTTTGATGGAGTTCATCGATGCTTTAGCTTCCTTAATACATTAAGTTGTATTAAAGATAGTTTCATGAGTAGTAGTTTGACTTCTTTAACTATGTTTCATTTGAAAATGAAACATTACTTATATTATCCAAATAATTGAAGATATAACAATAGTAGTTCAAAGGTTCGGTATATCCCTTCTTCTCGAAGACTGTTTTAGAAGTGACCAGATTTTCCTTTAACAGAACTCGGGCAGCTTGCTTATGGTGGAAAGGATACAATTTTCTCGAAGGAGGGGATGGCTTAACAAACAAAGAAAGCAAGAAATATTCCAAGAATAACAGATGCGTTAAATGTTCTTATGACGTACGTTGTAGAAAAGAGCAAGAAACCGACGGAGAACAGTATCGACAGTCTTCCGTGCACACTTGGAAAAAAGGACTGCGGCCATAAATTACTAGACACTCTTGACAAAGCAGTAAATATCTCTCTTTTCTGAGAAAATTACGCACATGTAAATTCAATACTTTCTTCAACGCTCGTTTGTATATTTTTCGGATTGCGTTGAAGATTTCAAACCCTTATAAGTTCAATTATAGCGTAACGATAGAGACTCTTAAGTATAGGCCCAAAAATACTCGATTTGAAAGTGTCCTCTACTTATTACAATACGTATTCAACAAATGGAAAAAGATAATTTTCCGCGCTTGACCAATAAAAATTTAATTCTTGATCATCCAGTGAAAAGAAGCGATGTGAACTATAAAAAGAATCCCTTCCCCAACCAAAGGAGTGGGAGTGAAGTTGACATTTTTAACTGATCAGCGTTTTTAAGGCAGTTGTCCATGCGTGATACTGATAAAACGATGCAGTTATTTTTCACGTAAATTAAAGTATATATAGTTATCAATTGATTTCAGTAAAGTGTATGAGTGTATAACGTACGAATTAAACAAATGAGAAAAAGCAATTATATCGGAACCGTAAATAAATTTCTAATATGTTTTTTTAATTTGACATAACACAAGCTCTCCCCATTCTGGCTGCTGTAGGCGAAAACAAGGCTAAAAAATACGATGATGAAATCTTGATGATGAAATCCTAACCCAAACCCAAACCCTTAGACTGCACACCTCTGCCGCCGACCTATTACCGCATACTGCGTCGAAGTGACCCATAGCGTTTTTCATCTCGCTGTATCTCTGTAAATATGCATTTTTTGTAATTTTTTACGGAGACCTTTTTTGCAGCAAATTATCTGTACTTTCGATTTGTCAGATTTAAAAAAAAAAAAAAAAAATTTTAATGCCAAAACGTTTGCTCAAAATGGAGCATGCATTGAAAAATGCATACTTTGACGAAAAAAATCATATCTTTTTTTTATTTTTATTTACAAAAAAAAATTCTTCGGGACTTTTCAAGAGGAGGGTATGTATATACGAAAAAAAAATATATAGTCGACCAATCTTCCAAAAAGTGTATTTATCTCGAGGTTTGAAATTAGGCATTTTCGATGGAGTAAAATATGAGAAAAAAAGCGATTTTTGTGCAAAATTATTTATTGAAAGTTCAAAAAATGATTATTGAAGAAACTAGTTTATTATATATTTACAAGTTTATTAATATTTTTACTGAGCTGCACCGCAGTCAGTGCACAAGTACATCCGGTGCGTGGTACACATGCCCCTTTTGCAGACCGGGCACTGATGTTTTGTTTTGCGGTCGTCGCCAACCTTACACAGGTCATTGGGTACATTTATTACCTGAGGTACGACCAGCCTTCTTATTCCATTTGTAGCCGTCCTTGCCCGCCTTGCGCGAGATTGGCCTACCGCGAGAGCGAGCATTCTGCGCGCGCTGTTGTTGACAGCTCGTTTCCCCGATCATCTCGTCATCTTCATCTTCATCCTCACTATCCGTGAGCGCCTCTTCCATTTCTTCGACAAAATCTTCATTGTCATCTGAAGTATTGCCCCCGAAATAATCGCAGTCAGACTCCTCCAGCAACACGCGCTCCAGAGACCGCTCCGAATCTTCATTCGACATTCTAAATATTCAATTTATTATTATAACGTAAAAAAAATAATCTATTAGCATTTTATGTTACCACACACTTACCTGTCGAGATAAAACGCACAAATTCACTGAGAAAAAAAATTCGATTTTCAACTCACTACTGCACACACTGGGTCAAAGTGAGCGTACGTCTCAGACGGCTGTCCTCGGCATACTGAGGCGGACTGAAAATCTCTACCATGGGTCACCTTTAGAGTAAGAGTTGGTGAACATTAAGCCGTAGAATATTCGGGAAAAGACCGTTACATTTACAGGTATAAGCGGTGAAAGAAAAAGGCATGGGTCATTATGACCCTGTATGCAGTCTAAGGGTTAAAGAAGTGATGAGTAGAACTTTCTTTTTTAGCCAGAAGATTCATCGCGTAACGCCAATATCGCGATTATAATAATACTACATCGTTTCAGGCGCTGCCGCATTTCCTATTCATATGACTACAAACTGCGGCCAACTTCAAACAGGTGTAGAAAAGTTCACCGTCTGTCCGCCCGGATGTCGCTCTCCTGCTATACTCACCGCCCATCTAATCTCCGTTGATACTATATACTATAAACAATCGCCGCTGACATTGTTAACCCGCTTTGTTACCTTACTTTTTAGTACAGGCAATAGAGGAGCCCGTTACTCTTGGCCATAATGCATATTGGGCTTGGTGTTATTTTATTGTTTAAATAGATTCAGTATGACCTACTGAACATAAATATACAAAATGCAACCTAATTAAGTTTCCGCACATGCCGCCATTTGCAAAAAACCGTTTCGGCCTATATCTCCGTAACCGTGCACTTGAGACTAAAAATGGTCATGATCTTTATTATAGATAATGAAATTTCCTATCTTTTCCGTTAAATAATTTTTTTTGTATCACTTACCGTTTACGACTTATATGACTATTACTTTTTTTTAATTCGCTCATATCTCTTCTAATAATTATTTAAACAATAAACTGCTAGTAACCAAACTTTTAAAGCGACAAATTTTCTATAACTTTTACTTTGAACTTATTTTTATAAAATTAATATTTTTGAAGTTATGACGCGTTCAATGTTGTACTACGGGGTGCAAGGTTAATAAAAACGAGGTATGCATGCAGGTATATATTATGATGAGAATTCAATAAATATGTAAAAATACGCATACTAGTGACAGAATCAGCAATAAATAATTTGCCTTCTTACCTTGAAAAACAGCGACTACCTGTTGAAATATTTTTTTAATTTATATTTTATTTGATATAGTTAAATAGTATTTTACCTCGAATCGCCCCTCGATTATTATCAAATAATTAATCATATACTAATGGCATAAGGAAACAAACAAATAATGAAACTGGAAATTTATTTAAAAATAAATTTCCAATAAAATTTGCAGTTTCATCGCTCGCCAAACGGACGAGAATCGAAGATGAGTGATTTTGTACCTTTTTTCAAAATACATATTACATATATTTTTAAATAAATTTCCAGTTTCATTATTTGTTTGTTTCCTTATGTCATTAGTATATGATTAATTATTTGATAATAATCGAGGGGCGATACACGGTAAAATTTTATATATTTAACTATATATTTTATTTATAATTTTATATATTTAACTATATCAAATAAAATATAAATTAAAAAAATATTTTAACAGGTAGTCATTGTTTTTCAAGGTAAGAAGGCAAATTATTTATTGCTGATTCTGTCGCTAGTATGCGTATTTTTACACATTTATTGAATTCTCATCATAATATATACCTGCATGCATACCTCGTTTTTATTAACCTTGCACCCCGTAGTACAACATTGAACGTGTCATAACTTCAAAAATATTAATTTTATAAAAATAAGTTCAAAGTAAAAGTTGTAGAAAATTTGTCGCTTTAAAAGTTTGGTTACTAGCAGTTTATTGTTTAAATAATTATTAGAAGAGATATGAGCCAATAAACTTTGGTGTCGTAGAATATAGCTCCGAAGAGACCAAAGTTCAATATGTAAGTAAAAAATTTAATTCTATTATTTTCATGGTATTTCGATCAATCGAGCTTCGACCGAAAATAGATGGAAAACAAATTTCGAAAAAAAAATCTGAAAAAATTCTCGTTAACTCATCAAGAAGTATTACAACTTTTTACCGTCTTGAGGTTTTGTTGTAAACCTCATCGTTTTCGTCCTGCGCAGCAATTTTCAAATCGTCTATTTTTTCTCTAAAAATGAAAAATCTTTGGAAAAAAAAATCGTACAATTTTTTCTAAAGAAAAGAAATTGAAAGTTGGACTGCTCCCTTTACGATCACGGTTAAAGAAAAGTGCTAAAAAAATTCTACTACGAACGGTGTCCACTCAAAGAAAAACAAGAAAACGGCCAAAAATTTTTTTTTCAAAACTGGGTGCCAATAGTAAAAAAAAAATCGTAAATTTTTTTTAATATAGCCAAAATGAAGGTAAATTGCTCCTCTTTAAAATGACGCTGATTAAATTGGCCTAGGCCAATTACCGGCGAAATGACATAAAAAACCGTTCCGACACTTTATACTAAAAAGTGTCCACTCAATTTCGTCACTGACTGTATATCATCCTTATTCATTACATAACTCTCACCTGACCCCAATCGTCGCTAATTCATAGTGTAGTTTATCCAAGAATTATCATATCTCGTATACACGCGCATATAGTATGAATATATATATGACACTTGGATGAAAATTCAGAGGTGAACCTTGGTGCTCGGGTATTAAGAGATCTTATTAAAAGATTGTTGCTTTAGTCACGAGACGCTTGGTTCCTGGATACATTCGCGCATCCGCGTTCTCTCTTCCTCTGACACATACTGGCGGAGAATGCTATGTGCGAAAGATATATAATGAAAGACTAAAAACCACTGGGGCGCTATTTTCCCACAAGAATTAGAATATCTGCGATTAGGGGATACGGGAGTTTCCACGTTGAATGCTCTTTCTGAAAATTTGCCTCGTTTCGTTAAAGGCACTTGCTGGGATGTCAAGAAATTTGGACTATTTTTCTTTCTCTTACCACTAATAACGACTGTGCTGACAATGAGAGTTATCTTCTCTCATTGTCAGTCCGGCCATATAGATCTCCTCTATTATATAGGTCACTCCTATATAAGATAATGAGGGTTATCTTAATAATACAAATAAAAACTAGTTAGCCCCTTGCCCTACAGCCGTTTATGCATTATTATTGGCCAGGTGGGTACACAACAATGTATTTTCCTAAAAATATTAGAAATAAAAAAAATTTCTACGGAATGTTTCCAAAAAGAAACTTAAGTGCATCTGATAGTGATAGTGAGAGTAGTCACATTGTAATTTATTAAATTAAATATCTTACTCAATTAAACCAGGTGTATCTTACACATGTATTTGCATTTCTCAAATCGTGTGTAATTGGTACAACTGAAGAGCAATTTGCCACGTTGTTGGAACTTAAGCCTTTGATTGTATACGGGGTCATCTCGATTCCAAAAGTTTTCTGTAAAGCATTATACGGCAAAGTGCGGGAATCTATTCACCCGAATGTTAGCACCATAATTTTCTTTCATTTCTACTCTACAGAAAGATGCTTTAAGATCCTTCTCACACCCTGTCAGTTTAGTGAGAATAGCGAAAGAAAAAAGGCGTGGTGTGGTTTTGACCCCGGTATGCACTAGTGCGTTAAAAAAATGAAATTCTTTTTTTTTTTAATTTGGTATTTAGTTTTTGAAAGTATGCTCTTTATAATAGAAAAGGTCAATAGATATTTTTTATTTTGGACTATTACAATAAATTATGCATTTAGAATGACAAATGAGGTACGCATGCAGCTACGGACTCAAAAAAAAAACAAAATCATGCTTGCGGTTTCGTGGTATCGCCTCGATAGTGAAAATGGTGATACCGGAAAACGATTAGCAATAAACAACTACAAATCCATAAAAGGTGGAACTGACATCTTTGATCAATTATGTCACGGTATACCGTTGCGCGGAGAACGAAACGATAGCCAATGATTCGTTTCTAGCATTCTCGACCAGACAATAGCAAACAGGGGTATTTTGCATACATGTGCAAAAATAAATGCAAATAAAGAGAAAGAAAAGCTGTCGGATCGTGAATACCAAAAAAGAGTTGCTCACCATCTGTTGCGGCCTTTTCTTAAAGAGAGGTTGCAAAATGCACCTTCATTGAGGTCTGGAATCGTACCCGTGCAGAAATGTTGACAGGGATACCCTATGTCCGATCAAATCATGATCAGGATTTGTTATGGGTTCCCCAAAACCGGCATCCCGTTTCGAATCCAACTTGCATCAGTATCAGCATATGTACGACGACGATGGCATAATTTTGAAAATGGTGGGGCCACTTGTATTTTCGGTATTACTATTAAATTCCTATTTAAGTCTCTGTTTCTACTCATCGACCTTCGCGGGGTGTAGACCCGTGCAGAAATGTTAACACGGATACCAAACTACTGATCATATACTGATCAGGATATGGCAGGGATGTGCCAAAACAGGTGTCCCTACAAGAATCCAGATGGTTTCTGCATCGCAAGAAATTTACGTCGGTGACGAGATTTCGAAACTATGGCGCCACTGTACTTTCGGGGTATACCGACTCAATCCTAATACGAAGCCTGTGGTAAGCGTAGATTTTATGACCAATACGAATATATATAGATATAGTAGTAGTAGTACCGGCCACGACCGACAGGTGGCGCATGGCCATCCCGCTTCTCACAAACGAATCATGCGTCCGCTGGCATTATAAATGCGTAAACTGTGCAGAAAAGTATTAAGGTTCCTCTGGAACGTGCTGCAAAGAATTAGCTCACACTCCAATAAGTTTAATATACGATTCTTGGATCGTACAATTACATACACTTTTTTCATATAAGTACATACTTATTATTTTCTCAGCCTATCCTGCTGCTTTTAATTTGTTTCCTTGAAGCCGCGGGTAGAAGCTAATATTTAATATAATGATTTCAGCAATTCATTATTCTTACGTGATTTGATCGGGATCCCTGCTCGAATCCCGTTAAAGTCATTAACGGATTCGGATCGGAATTCCTAATGGAATCCAGTTTAGAAACCTTACATTTAGTCCTCGAATCTGATCCGACATCTGACTAGATCCCGATTGAGAGTCCGGGACACAGGTCAGAATCCAGCTGTTTCCCTGCCAAAATTTCTGCACGGGTAGAACCCTAAACGTTATTCTAGGCAAAGATAAAGAGGTCCCGAAATATAGTGAAAGACCGGAGTTCCCAAAATGCATCAGGTGCAGTCTATGCGATCGCGAAGATGATAATAAAACAAAACTCCAGTGCCCCTCGTATAGAAGAGCTATGTGTAACATTTATCAAATGTTTTATATATTAGTTTCGGTGAATCCCAAAATATTATGTTATTGAAGGCAGAAAATGCCAAAAATATACATTTTTTGTCAATAATCTACCGTCGACTTAGATTTTTTTTTTTTTCATTTTTCACTACTCCGAAAATGGCAAAATTCAAACCTCCAGATAAATATGCTTTTTGGAAAGTTGGTCAACACTGTATTTTTTCGCATCTATAAAAATTCCTCTTCAAAAATCCCGAAGGGTTTTTTTTATTATTGAAGTTTAAAAAAAAATACGATTTTTTTCACGTAAAAATGCATTTTTCAATGCATGCCCCATTTTAAACAAATGTTTTGGCCTTTAATTTTCGTTTTCGCGAAAAAATAAATTTACGACCATAAACTAAGGACAATTTTCTACAACCAAACGTCTGCCAGAAAAAATAAAGAATGCATATTTACCGAAATACAACGGTTTAAAAAACGCCTAGGGTGAGCTTGACCCAATATGCACTTCCAGATTGGCAAAGGAGGTGTGCACTTGGAGGGCTAAGTCATAGGGCAAGGGGTTAACCTAGTTTTCAGGTATAGATAATATAAGTTCATTTATACTGTTTGATGTGTGGATCCACCCTGGTTGCTCGGAAAATGAATGTATTTTAAACAAATTCATATCCTCCAAAGTATAATACGAAACATTGTTATTTTGCAACTCCAGGTAAGAAACGGCTTTGAGAATGTTTCAAATAAATTTGAGTTAATAATATTAAAAAAAAAGAGCGGCGCTACAGAAATGTCCACGGAGTGCCTCTGTTCGATACGCGGGCATGTTGCTGCAGATGTACTACCGGCATGTTGGTTCTGAAGAAAAATATTTACTTATTCGTGGAGAGTATCACTACAATGTAGCGTCGCGATTTTTTTCGCTCATTAACGAAATTATGGTGTGTCGAAGATAAAAAAATGTGTATTTTTCACCGTAGGGTCACGAGAAAAAACCCTAATAAAAGGCAATCAAGTAATAGTAAAAATTCTACATTATCACTGCAATCAAATCAATAGTTTACAAGATTTTCTTGACACTATGGCAAAACGGTTAGTTTCGAGATATTCTCAAAACAAAGTAAACGTGCGGTTATTTGGATGATGGTGCAGTTTTGTAAGCCTTACCTTCAATCAGAGATCCTGGTCCACACATGTCTCATTCGGCAGCTGATTCGGTGCCGTGGGCCTCTTTTTGAGAAGATCTACGTGGTTGGCATGCTTTTTTCGTGCTTTTGTAAGTCGTATACACCGATCGAATCGCGTGAATTACTTCTCGCAGCGTCTCTACCTTTCTACAGAAATACACCTCTAACTTCGACAATTCTGCGATTTTCAAGACTAACTACTATTTTGCTCATAAAATTTGAAGGTTTATTAAATATAAAAAAAAATATGAAAAATTGTAGGATGGCCACACGCCGTAAATACCATTCGCGTAAATCGATAATCACTTATTGTAATTAACAATAATGAAAATGCGCAGAGAGATAAAGTGAGAATCAGAATTGAGATAAATTGAAATAAAGAAAAATGGATTGTGAAATTATTAGTAAATAATGAATAGTAGGTAATTATTCATGGGATATTTCATATTCAGGTGTGTGTGAGCGGACTGTTTATATACCGAGCGGTGGAGACGAACATTGCGTTCACGCATTTACGTCCCTCGCTTCAAAAACAAACATGCTACCCATTTAAGAATCAAACACGTCGCGGATTCAGAAAAACAAACGCGCTACAAACAACACGTATTTTGACACAAAATGAAAAATGGGTCGAAACAATGAGACAGTATTAATGTTTTTGGAATTGTATCAAACATAATCGATAATGTGGAATCCGAAGCATTCTCCATACAAAAATAAGCAAAAAGTGTTTAACTGTTGGACTGATTTCCGAAATTATGAGAGTCCGTATACATGAACTGAAGAGCTAAACAAAAATTTCTTAATGGCTACTGTTCCACCAACATTGCTGGAAGACGCTGGCATCGATAAAATCGGGTGCTGGGGAAGATGACATTCATCAGCTCATCTGGTTTGCATACCAAATAATGGAGAAGTTATTCATGCCTGTATCCGACTACGAGGAAACAATAAACATGGGAACGGAATGTACGAATTAAACGGAATGGAAGTTTTACGTAGGGGAGACTAGGTACGGTTGTAACAATTTTGCGTTGATCGTCCATAACCTGGCAATTAAGGTATAAATGTGCAAATAAATTTTTTTATATTAAAGGCTGAATATCTGCCTTCAAATAGAAACCACGATTGGGTGCCCATCTCTTTAAGAATATGAAATAAAAATTGTTTTATAAAACATGTGCTACTGTTACAACCGTACCCATACGAGGGGCGGTTGTAACAGCGACGGGGGTCAGTTGTAACACATTAAAATAACACACAATGCATCGCTTTTTATCACTTTTTTTTAATGAAAACCCCGTATTAATGTATTTTCCAATTTGTTTACTCTTGCATGGGATCTTTTATTATTATTTAAGTTATATTCTTATGGTCACATAATCAGTCAACAACTTTAATGAAATAAACATTGAAATAAACGCCTTTAAACAATTAAAAGTCAAAACAAATTAAGGTAACTTAACATAAAAACAGCACGCTTGATAAAAAAATAATACAAAATTTAAATTAGATTTTTCAAGACAATTTAATCATATTCGTCGCAATTATTGCATATGTAATAGCGACTACCATCAGTGCGGCCTACGTGAGACCACAGTCGACAATCTCCTTGACATTGCACTCATTTTTCTCCAGGTCGATTTCGCTTGTACGCTTCTAAACAAAAGTTCTGATCAAAAATACTTACTTTTAATCGAATAAATGAAATAGATTTCTCTGCGTGCGTTAGTTCTGGGGAAAGTCTAGATTTATATGTGTGTCGAGGCTTGAAAGACGTGTGTCTTTTGTCTTTCGTGAATATTTGTAGTATTTCAACCGTACCCATGAAAATCGTTACAACCGTACCCACCTCACTTTTTGCAATAAAACGATACACAGTGATGAGACAAAATAACTTACAAAAATGGGAGCTAGTGTTTTATAATCTCTATAGTACAAGATTTATGTATGCAAATATTGAATATGATAAATGATATCAATTAGAAGACATATCGAAATGAAATGTTTGGAAATTGGTTACTTTGGCTCGAAGATACACAATAGACCTATATGGAAGCGTATTCTGGGCTCGAAGCATGCCGTAACACTGAGAATCATGTCCGGAATTAGAATCCGCGTATTTTTGCTCTTTGCATCTTTAATCTACCGTGCATACGTTCGAAGATATTTGAGTTGTTACAACCGTACCCTGTTACAACCGTACCCAGTCTCCCCTACCTATATTTGATATTTAAGTTTTTATGTTTCTATATTCAATGTCATACTTAGGTAAGGTTATATTTATATATTTTATAATTAGATTACCTATTAGCCTTCCGTTGGTACACTTAAATTTTGAGACACCGTTGGTACACTGTGTCGTAAAAGTCCTGGTAATATCTTTTTTAAGAAAAAAAACGTCAAGAAATAAAACAAAATCTGAATTACTTTTACAAGATTTTTCTCCATGAAACAATCATTTGTTTATCCATTCATTGTAAATAAAAAATTTTAGAACAATAAACGTAACCGAAAATGGAGCAAAAACCGACTTTCATAAAAAAAAAAGATCATAACTAAAACAAATTTTCATGTAAAAATAAAATTCTTTCGGCTTTGTATAGCTTAATATGTGTACTATTAGGAAAAAAATACAGGGGATGTGCTACTTTCAAACAGTATATTTGTTTTGACTACGAAAAAGGTCGCTTTTTTGAATAGCAAAAATCAGAGAAAATAATATTTTTCGGTTTATTTTTAGATTTTTTATGACAAATGCAGATTTCTTTTATTACATAATCGTAGTAAAGAAGTAAATATGAAGTGAATATAATGAAAAAAGATGAAGTACTTATTATTGCGGAAAATTGCAGAGAAATGGTCCACGACAATTTCATAATCTGATTCACCTTCGGAAATTTCATCTCGCGTGGTTTCAGGTCTATCCCTCAACCAATATTGTACTTTCGAAAGCCTTTCCTTAATACTACACACCAACAATAATACATATATTTTTGAATTTTATTTCGACGTTAGAATCATATAATGCATGCTTGTAATACATATTAGACTGCTTTTAAAATACGGGAAAACAAATTAAAACTTTGAAATTTTATTATCGTCTTTCAATATTCTTACATATTCTATGTATATTCTTATAGGGAATTTAACGCTCTACAATAAAAGATATGTTATAATTTTTCGATAAACTCATTCTTTCAAAAGTTATTGAAATTAAATTTAGTGTCAATGTTACTTTGTATTAGTTCTCTAATACATATACGAGGGGGGATCCAAAAAAAAACAGGAATTTCATTATAACTTCTTTATTTCTTAATATTTTTACATCAAATTTTGATCACCTTCAAAGTATTCTCCTTGACTCCATTGTTCAAAACTTTTTTTAAATTCGCTTATCGGAATGTTTTTAGGCCTTTCAGCGATTTTTGCTTTACATCCTCCACAATGGCAAAACGCTTTCCTCTCATGTCCCTTTTCAGTTTGGGGAACAAAAAGAAATCGCAGGAGGCTAGATGGGGGGGGGGGGGGGGGGGGGGATTGGCGTCATGCCGTTTTTGTCAAGAACTGCTCTATGGAGAGAGCGGTGTGAGCCGGCGCGTTGTCATGATGGTAGAACCAGTCGCTTCTGGGCCAACTATCTGCACTTTTCTTCCGCACTTTCTCCGGCACTGACCATTAAAGTTTTGAGGGTATGTAGGTAATTATGGCAACAATTTTGAAAAAAAAGGATGAGCTCTTTTTGTCATAATCTACGCTCAAAATTTTAACGCGATCGGTTTCTCAATGTCGAAAAACATACAGATCGCGTTTTCGAATCGCTCGTCGCATGTAACACCGACTCTTAATCAATTGGCGGTCGATGACAAGTTATTTATTGTCAGCTAGCAGGTGAGAGGTGAACGTGAAAGTGAAGGAGATTTGAACACAATTACTATATACAATTAATGTTTTTATCTACGATTTCATTTACACTAAGGTAGTGCTACAAATGCAATCAAACTGAAGTATAGGGGAAGGTGGTACAAAATGATCTCCCTAAGGGAAAACAGCTGTAAAACGAGTGTATGCGGCTTTTTCTTAAACTTAAAATATTTAACAGGTAACTATTCAATCAAACTACAAATGTATTAAGCGTTGAATCGTATAATCCATTAGAAATAATTTGTATTAGTATTTTCGCGAAGATCTACTGAAGTGAACCTCCACTTGGACAGGGGAGTGTACAAAATGATCCCCCGGGTACGGGTAAAATGATTCGGGGATTATTTTGCCCCTCTATCCAAAATTCAAGCAAGATATAAAACATTCATTAATTTTTGTTGGTAGTTTTATTGTAGATTCAGTCTAGACAACAGCTTTAAACGAGTCTGTCTTAATAAATAATTATACAGTAGTTAGTAACGGAAGTTCACTGTCTCCATCTCCAGATATATATTATATTTATAACCACTTAGGTTCTCCATCTGAATTTTCTTGACATTTGCGGGTACAGGGCTTGTAACAAATCCAAAGCTTTCATATTCTGGATGTACTGGGGGTCTTAATGCAACCCTAAGCCACTTTAAGTTGTTATTGTCCCTAATCCCTTCTGCTGTCAATAATTCTTTCACTGTAATGTCCTGTATCTTTGTATTTTGTAGTAATTCTTCGAGATCCTCAAGGCTCCCATTGTTTCTCATCTTCTTTATGCAACACTCAGAAAGATATCTCAGTGTTATTTGCACAGCCTTAGATGTTTTAACACTTGGTACAGTTATATCTGTGATTATAAAGTTATTATGTAGGATGGCATGTTTGATTGGTGCTAGAGCTTCGGAGGACCCAGGTATCACAGGCAAGACTCTAGCTCTGCTATCCATCCTAGCTAGGACTGTCCTTATTTGGTCAGCAATTGTGAACTTGGACGAAACGGGGTTAGCTTTACAATTTTATCTAATTGAGACATTATGTGTGGTGAGATCCTACTGCTCCTAATGGAGTAATCAGGCATCAATGCTTGTATAACTGCTTGGGAACGTAGTGAATGATCAATGTCGATTAATGTATTTCTTGTCTTCACCATCCTTCTTTCAAGGTTTGGAGGTCCATATGTTATTCTTTTATCTTTCCAGTTTATTTTGTAATAATCCTCTACATCCTTTCTGTGTTGTTCATACAAGATATCAATCACTTCTATCATCTCCTTGTCAGGTACTGGGCTTTGGGATACCCACCAGTCTATAGTTTCTTTTCTTGCTAATATTCTGTTATGTTGATGCATGTCGTCTCCTTCGTTGTCCAACTTTAAAAAATGAGATGGCACACCATAAGCCTTAGCTCTTGTCTTGTCGATGCTGATAGGATACTTCAGTGAAATGGTTGACATGGTACTACCCACGGGGTTTGGATCCTTGAGACATTTGGAGGACCTGTCTACTAGCTTGCTGTTGTTTAAGGGTTGGCTCCTCAGTATCTCAATGGATCCTGATTTCGCGGTGTTAATTGAATTTATAATCTTAAGAAAGTGGTTTTTATCAAACAGTTTTCTTTCTGTTGGCTCCATTTATGTAAATTATGATAGAGTCTGTTCTTACATACTATGAGACCTAAATAATTATACAGTACATTTTTAATTCGCGTAAATCTCTCTAACAGTAATAGCAGTTTTATAGTATTATTATTGTTTCTGAGCAGAATATTAACAACAACATTTTCTTTTTAACTAGTATCGCTGGCTTAACTTCATACTTCACATTAATACTTCATAACAAAAAAAAATTTTAATTCATTAAAAGTTACATAACTGAACACGATCGGAAGTAGGTAGGCAGGGGGTAAAATGATCCTGGGATAATTTTTCCCACTCTATAAAGACATCGTTTTACCCCACATACTTTATTAACTAAAAACACTAAAACATAATTTATGTTTTTCGAATACTGTAATGAAGGACGGTTAATTCCATTGCATTGGTAACAAAAACTCTGATAAACAGACCTATCACATAATATGTACGCAGAATAAAGCTACATAAAGTCAAATGATGGCTTACCTTAAATCGAGCACAGTAATTTTGAATATTTTGTGATAAAAACTTTCCCACTGCTAACAACGCTACGACACTGACAGAGATTTTATGGCTCGGCTGTAAGTGCACAAAATTCACTTAAAATATCCTAGATGTCGATATTAAGTCGGTGTAACAGGCCGGAATCGTTTTACCTCGAGGGATCATTTTTGTACCACCTTCCCCTTTACATAGTAAAGAATGTAGAATATAAATTTTATCATTAAAGACGATCTTGATGAAAAATAGAGGATAACTGATTTTGCATACTCTGTATATGAAGGGTGCATTTTGAGCCCTGAATAAATTGAATTTTCTTTGTTATATCCCCCGTCACCAATCTCTTGTCCTTGTTGCAACATGGCTTCTCGAAATAGGTATGCATGATGACCTCGCATTGCTCGAACTCTTTACTGTGGCTACGCGGTTGTATGTATGTATATTATTTCGATGCACGCCTTATTCTCTGTAGCAGCTCGCTGTCGCGTATTCTTATTTCTACATTTTCTGGTATTGCCCGTGACCGCATAAAAAAAAGAGCGTACACTCTGCAGGTGCGCACGTACCTCATTTCTTGCTTGTATAAGCTTGCGTAGGTATATATATATATATATATATATATATATGTACAGGCCCCACACATATATATATTCCATATCTACGTACATTTATGCTTTCTTCTCAACCTGGATATGTGTCCCACGAGACGAAGCATTTTACATTCACTTCGGCCCCAGCCGAGTACCGATAAAGTCCACAATTTTATACGGTCGCCGTTCTGCTCTTCCACTCCACCGCAAGTACATTTGACTCATGTCGCGGTATGCGATCTTGCCCTCATACGGCTATTCAGACTCTTTGATCCTCGATCCTTTTCAGGCATATCTATTTTTCGACGCCGTTGTTTGTCGTACTTTCTCTCTCATAAATTCGTCCTTTATATATACGCTTATATACATATGCAGGCCGTCTCAATTTAATTTATAGATGAAAAAAAGTCGAGAAAATGCAGCTGTACCAAAACGGATCCCATGAAAGTTTTATGATTTCACGGGGGGCATACGATGATCATATCAAGAATTATCCTATAGCGGCGTTAGTGTCACCTGAACATCATCATCGGTTTTTTAAATGGAAACCTACAATTCTTGTTCTTTCATATTATAAGCAAGATCACGATAAATACAATGAAAAACAAGCAATGCTTCTCGAATCTAAAATCGCCGGAGTTGCAGTACTTTTAACCATTGGCACTCAAGAGTGTGTGCTCTTTGCTTAAAAGCGATGAGCGAGAGGCACCTCTCGAATGCAAAGGGTTAATATTGTTAAGTGACCCACGTGAATGTTCTTTCTGGCGTGGCAAGGAGTGGAAGATGGCCTAAAATCAAATGTAAGCTCGGACCCGATCTTAAAATGTGCTATTGAAAATGCATCCACCTGCATTACACAATCAGCATTGGTCTATCAGCAACATAATAATGTCTGCAGTTCGTAAATATGGCAACAGGGACAAGCAAAATGGGTTAGGGCGACTTCCACGCACTAAACCTTGCACAATAAATATAAAAATATTAGTGTTTTTTTAAGGGTGAACCCAGTTTAGGAGGCCGAAATTTAATTTGATGTTTTTCGTGAATTTTTTTAACAGGCAAAGAATCAGAATTGATTTAAATTTGGAGAATATATTATTAATTTTTTGAAGTACGCGTTGTAATTTTTTGAAGACATTTCCACCGGAAATGGTGGAGTTAGAAATTACTGCCTATGGACAGTCGCTATCAAAATTTGCTGCTCAGGGGCAATTCAGAAGTCACCATTTTTATCTGGAATCATTACATTTTTTTTTGCTAACAACATGTCTCCTAAGAATATGGACTAAACTCAGATCAAAGAAGTTGAAATTGCATTTTTTTGAGGCGTGTGTGTTTTTTGCATTTAAAAGAATATTTCAGCTAATAATACCATTCCAGGATTCAGTACATATGGATTGTAATTGAATAAAGAATATTCACATAAATTTTCAGAACGATTGGTCTATCACTTTTCCAGCTAGAATTCCTACGAATTGAAAAAAGGCGTTTCGAGAAAAGCGCGTTTGAAAAAAAGTATCGAAAACGAGAAATTCAGAGCAGTAATAAATGATATAAACTGTTCAACGGGTTAATAGTTATTCCAGCACTATATAGCAACCCTTCTTCTTCAAACGCATCATTTCGGGCTTGCATCTCCTCTTGACGACCTTATCCAGGTTCATTGGTCTCCAACGCCCTGCATGTATTCTGTCGGATCCGTGACTGCCAAGTTGGTTATGATTCGTGGGTCAGATGGAGTGTGGAACAAGTGGTGGTTGGCTTGCATTTTTCAGAGCGCCGCATTTGTCTTCGGATATGTGATGGATTGGTTCGTTCAGACATAGTCTTTTTTGTATGGATAGTAGTTTCTTAGGAGACTCACGTAACGTCGGATGAAGTTTTCTGAGTGTCACAGAGAGTGAGACTCACATAAAGAGACTGACAAAACTTCGGAACAAGTTTTGTAAGTCGCTCTAAGCATCTTGTATGATTTTTAGGACAGTGGTTCGGGGTGTGCTTTTCAGTACGGTCGAAAGAGTGATTTCTTCCTTCGAGATATCGTGTTTAATATTCCTTTGGGCCGACAGTTCGATTACGAGAACCGTACGACGTTCCGTGCACCACTGGTTGGCCGCAAGCGGCACTACGTTTCGATTTAATTGTAATAGGGGTGCACCGTCAGAAATAAACGGAAATGTTATTGGTAAAAGATGAATGGTATAAAAGTGGTGCATATAATACGAAACTATTAGTATGCAGTTTTGTGCATCAATTCATCAGAAAAGTGCAACTGCATTTTTTCTAAAAATGGGAACCTACATTTTTGACTGCACCAAGCGATACATTTTGTATGCTCTGAGAATAACCTGAGATCTCCCTTTTGAGGTTTTTAGGTTACACGTGAAGAAGCAATGTCAAAAAATATGATGTTTTGTTTATCGAGTCTAGACTATTATTAAAAAAAAATATTTTAATTTGTTTAAAGAGATCTTCAAAGATTGGTAATAAGATTATTCTTGATTGGTTTTCCAACCACGAGGCATACTGAGAAACGGGGAAATACGAAAAATATAAAAAATGTATAAAATTCCGAGGCATGAATAGTATACATGGGATGTATTGAAACGTAAGAAGTTTCAATAGTATTTTTATTTTGCATTGCGCGAAGCTCCTAATATTTAGGAAGGTTGTGTGGGAGGTTTTGATTGAGTTGAAACATGGATTTTATTAACAAAAATGATATATTTGTGTGATATTTTCAGTAAAGTGGCTCTATTGCCTTTATTAGGTAAATCCTTATACTTAATGTCTATGTGGTATTTGTATTTTTATATTGAAAAATCGTTGGCTTATTTACAATATTATTTACAATATCCCTAATGTTTATTTGCAACTTTTGTTTGTAATGGCCTCATCTACCTCAGAATTCGCTGTGCGACACTTTATGCGATTCACGCTGTATAAGACTACGGTAGCTTGCTGCCAACTTAACGGGGGCACGAAATAGTTGGCGCTTTGGCCACCCAGATGTCGCAGAACAAATTCTCCAGGTTTCAACTTTTGTCGAGCGTTGCTGATCTCCCTACTCATCTCTGGTACGATAACGTCAGGGCTCATAACAAAAGAGTCAACACTTGAACCGTTACTAAAAAGTATCCAAGGCTGTATACCTCAAACAGCAAAATCGATACGATGTCAATTTATAGGTATTTTGTAAAGGAAGGAAAAGTCCCTTGGCAAGATAGTTTCATCGTTTAATATCAAGCAAAAACGCACACCTTGTGTTCGATTATAATTAACGTGTGATATAATATAATATAATACCATACCTATTTGTATAACAAAGCAATAAATAGTTTCTGAGAAATAAAAGCTTACCTCATTTTCGTCTTCATCGATGTTCGATATCGATGGTCTCGGTGCTTCTTGATCGTATAAAAACTTAGCAAGTAGAAGTACTAACATACAAGTGTACTGCTCACACGGCGAAATAAGAATTTCTATTCGGGGTTGTAAGGCCCGAACCGCGAAAGGAAGCGACGATGGGTTGATAGGTATGTTCCACTTCAAATTAATCAAATGGAACGGTTTTCGGATTTTTAATACGGTTTTATTTTAGTAGCATTTATTCGGTTATAATTATAGAGAATTTAGAAATTTGTACACTGTAGATTTGGACAATTAATTAAACCTTGCTTGCATAAATAGTTAATTTTGAACGTTCCCGGTGAAGGTTGGCAGACGAAAACGATACAATTTCTCGGTGAACTAAGCAGATTTGAACTATGTTTTCGGCGAACGATAGACTCGGACTTGCGTTCCCGGCGAACGATAAATATGATGTGTGTTCTTGGCGAACAAGGAATTCGAACGTGCGTTCTCAGCGAACGACCTAATCGAACTGTTGTTTAAAATCGACAAAAACACTACAGAAGAACGAAATTTTGAGGAGTGCTCCAAACTCGCATCGCTCTTTACGAAGAAAGGGATGAGAATACTGGCCAAACGCGTAGTTCCATTGGTTATTTTTTCTTGTAAGAAGGGTTATCCCTTTTGATTGGTTAAGGGTTGGTTTTCCCAGCAGTCTCACACGATACGGTCCTTTTTTTGGAGCGCGAAACCGCGGGAAAACCCTTACGGTCAATATACAATAAAACATTTCGTCGCCAGACTAACGAGTTTTAAGGTAATAAAACATATCTGGCCATCAGAATAAGAAATTTTGCTGAAATGACTGATTTCAAGGAACCCTTGGAAATACTCGTTGCCTTTTTACAATTTCTTTTGCTTTTATATGCGAATGTTCTTTTGTATACGCACAGTCGTAAAATCTATTCAATATTTTGATATAAAGGTCTAATAACTAAACGAAGAAATAATAATACTATATATACGCCACGTGCAACTAATAAACGTATTGTGCTCTATCAGATCAAAATTTATATTTCAATCCTGCCAATTCCGCTGCGCCAAATTAAACATTATAACAACACGAACAAAAAATTAGTCTGCACTGTTCAATCCTATCCACTATAAGCTCTCGCATGAAATTATTTTTAGCTGAGATGGTATCTCCAGTTCATCCTTAAACCATTTAATTCAGCAAGTTGAAATTTACTCAGTAGATTTACAGGTCTAATATCAGTAGTTGGTCAAATTTTTAGAATTCTACCATCGTTTTGAGCTATCTCCTATTTTCGCCTTTTGCGGAATGCTAGTTCGTCTGCGGCGCAATTCTGCAACTGGTTATGAGAATAACGCTTCGGAATGTTATCGGTGCGATAACGCATTTCGTTACGTGTATCGACACTCCCATAACGACGGTACGAGTCTGTAACTACGAATAGCGATGCTTCGACGTTACCACGGTACGATTCTTCAACTACAAATAGCAAGCGACGTGATATTGCATAACTCACTATGCTGTCGTTATGAGCTCATAACGACAAGTTTCGTTTCGTTATTTACCGAGACGCTATTATGACAGCTGTCATTTCGTATACTACGTGTAGCGAGGTTTGTGGTTATCCATATCGAAATTCGTCGGTAAGATATCGCTATTGCTCGAGCGGATAGCGAGGCTTGGCAACCCCCTCGACATGGCATAACGACCATTGTGAATTATTAACTCGTAAATTATGAACTTTTAACCCGCGCTAAAAAAAGTGGCAAATAATTACCACGTTCGAAAAACAGGTAAGGAAGTAAGTAAGTTGGCTTTCGTAGTAATCAACAATTATCCTAAAAACTTGATTTTAGATAAACGTGTTAAATAAATTTTTTTATTTTCTATAAGAAATGAAGATTACCTATAATTTAGTCTTGCTCCAAAGAAAAACCACAAAGTTGTTTAGATAGAATAACTAATTTCTTTTTTTGTAGCAATCATCTAAGGTCGTGGTCGGAAACTGGCTGACAGCACTATCAGTACTGACGCTGGCCTGACTGGAAAATGCGCGGCCGGTTTTACTGATAGTGCTGGCATGACTGACAAAACCGACTGCGTTTTACAGTACTTTCAGCACGGCAGTGGCGGCCATATTTGTGCGACATAACCTGATTTGTTTGGAACAAATAAAAAGTAGAGCAACAAAAAGAACCCGATTCGTTGAGCGCTCATTAATGTCATTATAAATGAAATTGTGCACGAGGAAAGTAGTGATTCTTCGGAAGATGAGCTGTTTAACGAAATAATTGGAATAGCATTGCAAAGAGAAGCAAAAAGACCTTGCATCCAGGAGTATAGCGAAGTTTTAATCTCGTCGCTGTCCGATGCAGACTTCAAATCTCATTTTCGGTAAGAACAAGATACGATTTTATTAAATTTAATTAAATTATATCCTGATCTAACTGTTTCTACCGTATTTATTGGTTTATAGAATGGCGATAATTACATTTGATACTATTAAATATCTTGGGGCCCAAACTGACTCGAGCAGGAGTTGAAGAAAATGGGTTAAGAGTTGGTCGTCGTCCCATCGAACCGAAAAAGCAATTAATGATTGCAATTTTGACACTCGCAACTCCTGATTCGTACAGGTAAGATTTTATACCGTGCATGTATATTTTATGTTTCTATATTTGTTCTGCGCGTCATGACACCTTTATCAAACTCAGAATGTATAAGTCGTGTGTATATGCATACTTGCTAGTTGCGTTTCTACATACTCTTCTTATGATAATACATGAAACTGCATGTTATATGCACATATAAAAACATGTTTGCACATTCATAGATCCATATGTGAGCGTTGGCGTTGGAAAAGCCACCGCAATAATCTTTGTTCGAAGAGTGGTTAGTGCGTTGATCACTATCCGGGCAAGCATTATAAAGTGGCCAAGTGAAGCAGAAGCTATGGAAACGGCACAACATTTTGAGCGGAAATATGCTTTTCCTGGGGTGATTGGACTTATCGATGGTACGCATATAAAAATCGATGCACCACATGACGACCCTGAATCATACATAAATCGAAAGGGTTATCACTCGATTCATTTACAGGTATGTTCTCATTATTGTTGAATTGTACATTGAGCTGTACATTAAGTATTGTGTATACATTTTTTATTTCTATTTTACAGGTTATATGCCACGAAAATTTGAACTTTATTGATTGCTTCGCGGGATATCCAGGTTCAGTGCACGACAACAGAGTTTTTCAACTTTCAGGCATGCAAACGATTTGCAACACAGAAAGATATTTTCCTGGCAACACCCATCTTCTCGGTGATGCAGGTTACACGAATGAAAAACATTTACTCGTACCTGTTGTACCCCGCAGTACAACGAAGGAATATTTCAATAGAATATTCCAGTAGAATCAAATAGAGATAAAAGTGTAAACTAATCACTTACAAATAAAGAGCGAGAATCACGCCACCAGAAATTCGCCGTGACTATATATGGTCACAGCGCAAGTAAAGTTCAAAAACCCCAAACTGCGCAATAGACAGTTTTAGGGTAAAGGCACGAAACACGCCATCGTGACCATATATGGTCACAACGATCAAAATGTAGCCGGAATATGCACTTCTGCATAGCGACTCGCGGGAGCGACCCGCGATCACGACCATTATCGAACAGTCTTAATTGACGAGCGGAGCTAATCGGTTGGTTTTGATTGAAGCTCATATCCTATTAACTCGCGTAACTTTGTAACTTGTTAATCTTAATCTTACAATAAACTGTTATTTCATTTTACTTCACTGACTCGAGTTCTACTCCTTATTGGCTATTATCTCAAAATAATATTTAATTGTGCAATACTAACGTTTTGCCGATATAACATAGCATACAAGAATAATGGCCGGTTGACCGAAAGACAGGACAATTACAACACCCGATTATCTTCGACATGAATGTCTGTGGAACGAAGTATTGGGTTACTGAAAGGCAGATTTTGGATTCTACTTGATAGGTTTCCCATTCAACGAATGGATTTCCTACCAAGTTACATAATGGCATGTTGTGTTTTACACAATTTCAGTTTGTTGAACGACGATTATATCGAAATACCCCTACTCGCACGGAATGATATCAACAATATCAATGAAAACATTGAAATCGATAGGAACTTACGCAATGAAGGAAAAATCAAGCGCAACACAATAAAAGACAGTTTGCCATAACTTACAGTACATGTATTACATAATAATCCTTCCAATTGTACAGAACAACAAGAACAATAAATAAAATTAAAATTGGCAGTCTTGAATAAACGTGACTATTTCAAAAACTCTCTTACATCTAACAAACTTTAAACTAGCTATTTGAATCACACTATTAAAATTACAGGTTTTCAATAATGTCTAATAACTTGTCGAGATGCTCCATTTTTTCTTTGTGTTGGCGGGCACGATCCTCTCGACGCACTTTTAATTCCTCCAATAACTTGTTTCCTATGTCGTTGATTATTGACGGTTGGCATTTCCTTTTTGACTCTGCGACATAAAAATATAAAAAAATGGAGGTCCCTGTATAGATGCTATTAGATTAGCTTCTATTAGATCTCTTTAAAAAGTTTAATCATATTTGGGATTCAAAAAATTAATCAAATTAACAATTTTAGTTCATTTTAAGATATATATGAGGCATTTCGCATGAAGTCATCCAGCCTAAAACATAAAAGTTTTTTAATCGTCTTGAAATTTTTATGGTCGATAGTCCTATTGATAGTGAAGCTTCAGAAAAAATTTTAAGGCTCTAGCTGAAATAGTTGCCTAGCAATAGGGGCTCAAATTTGTACCATATTGGCCGTCGTGGCAACATTCCCAGGTTTGTATCTTCCCGAAAAATATAGCGATTTTAAAAAGTCAGGGGTGATTTTTAAAGCATTTTCTGCGTACTTTAAGAATATATTTTTTATTTTTAATAAAATTAATAAGTTCATAACAATTTTTTATGGTTAATGTTAAAAATGACTTTTTCTCAAAGATCGACATCTTCGATTTTTATAAAAAAAATTTATAAAATAGTAGGGTTCTTTCTGAACAAAAAAGTATATAATGTCCAAGATGGGCCGGACCTTAGTTTCGGAGATACAGTAGGATTTACCAGCGAGCGGGCGCTCCGCGTAGTGTCGCGCGGCGACCCTCCAGGCTACGTTCGGGCTTGAGTTCGAATGTAGCCGAGAAATATTCCAATTAAAAAAATTCAGAACTGATTTTTAAAGCATTTTCTGCGTACTTTAAGAATATATTTTTTATTTTTAATAAAATTAATAAGTTCATAACAATTTTTTAAGGTTAATGTTAAAAATGACTTTTTCTCAAAGATCGACATCTTCGATTTTTATAAAAAAAATTTATAAAATAGTAGGGTTCTTTCTGAACAAAAAAGTATATAATGTTCAAAATGGGCTGGACCTTAGTTTCGGAGATACAGTAGGATTTACCAGCGAGCGGGCGCTTCGCGTAGTGTCGCGCGGCGACCCTCCAGGCTACGTTCGGGCTTGAGCTCTACGTGAGCACTACGTGAAACGCCCGCTCGTTGGTAAATCCTACTGTATCTCCAAAACTAAGGTCCGGCCCATCTTGGACATTATATACTTTTTTGTTCAGAAAGAACCCTACTATTTTATAAATTTTTTTTATAAAAATCGAAGGTGTCGATCTTTGACAAAAAGTCATTTTTAACATTAACCTTAAAGAATTGTTATGAACTTATTAATTTTATTAAAAATAAAAAATATATTCTTAAAGTACGCAGAAAATGCTTTAAAAATCAGTCCTGAATTTTTTTAATTGGAATATTTCTCGGCTACATTCGAACTCAAGCCCGAACGTAGCCTGGAGGGTCGCCGCGCGACACTACGCAAAGCGCCCGCTCGCTGGTAAATCCTACTGTATCTCCGAAACTAAGGTCCGGCCCATCTTGGACATTATATACTTTTTTGTTCAGAAAGAACCCTACTATTTTATACATTTTTTTTTTATAAAAATCGAAGATGTCGATCTTTGAGAAAAAGTCATTTTTAACATTAACCTTAAAAAATTGTTATGAACTTATTAATTTTATTAAAAATAAAAAATATATTCTTAAAGTACGCAGAAAATGCTTTAAAAATCACTCCTGACTTTTTAAAATCGCTAGATTTTTCGGGAAGATACAAACCTGGGAATGTTGCCACGACGGCCAATGTGGTACAAATTTGAGCCCCTATTGCTAGGCAACTATTTGAGCTAGAGCCTTAAAATTTTTGCTGAAGCTTCACTATCAATAGGACTATCGACCATAAAAAATTCAAGACGATTAAAAAACTTTTATGTTTTAGGCTGGATGACTTCATGCGAAATGCCTCATATATATTAATAGAAGCGCGCTCGACCCAAGTTTTGTATCTATTTATTTGATTATTTCAATAAACAGTGAGACTATTTTAACATTTTTTTTTAATTCGGGGTATCTGGATCACCGAAATCTGATTCTTTACTCAGATTTCATGTGAAATAAGTGGGAAACCTCGTTATACAGTTTTTATGACAGTCTTTATTACTTCATACAAACATAAACAATCTTTACGACAATCTTTAACAACTTTCATTATTATAGACTTCAATCCTTACAATGTAACTTATAAAACTATTTACATTAGCCGCTTTCTTTTCGCGAGCTTCGAAAAATTCGATTCATCAAATCCATCTGCACACATATGTTCGATTGGAATATTAATTTCATTAAAATTATTTTCTTCAATTTCACACTCATTCTCCGACTCAACTTGCAGATTGTTTACATGTAAATTGAAGCATCAACTTTCGTGACAGTGTACACAGAGATTCGTGCACTGCAAACCATGCTTTTTGCAGCTGCATGAAGCATCTATCTTTTGCTGCATGAACACGAAATCTGATCGAGCAACTCCTGAGGAATTGGAGGATCGGTACTTCCTACCGGGATGAGCCGGTTTTCTTTAATTCGCCACCCCCAGTCAGTTGCTCCTAGGTCCGTATTTCCTAACCACAAATATAAATGATAAAAAAACTCTAAACGCATGTTGTTTAACTGCTCCTTCTGTCGGTGGTAAAGTCTCAATAGCAATTATTCTTTATTTTCACTTTGGTAAAATTTAAGGCGTCTTCTCACTTTGGAAATTTAAAAAAATCGATTTTTTTTTTTTTTTAATTTTGAAAGTACATATCTTCAAAAATGTCATCTCGAAATTTCATAAAGATCGGACGAGTCTAACTACATTTTTTGGCGACCGTTAGGTGACTACCTGAGAGTACCCGGCGATCCCTTTCACGCCGCTCGGACGGTCCCTGTATATCTGACTCTATACAATTGAATAGCCGTGTTCTTTTGTTAATGTAGTACCCCTTGCTTAGGTATATTCTGTTTTCGGGTCTATACTCATGTAATAAGACCTTAACACGTGCATTTTTCAAAAGAAAATCACTCGGCAACGATGCTAAACTGTTATTTCATCAGTCTAATTTGAAACTTCGTAACGGCAACATCTCTGCGCTCAGGATTGTTATAATGGATAAAAAGACTTCGCAACAAAGTGCCACGTGGCGACGTCCAAGTTCGAAATCTAAAAAAAGAAAATTTCGTGGAGTGCTTCCACACCAGTCTGAAGCAGATACGAGTCATGCTAGTGCGAGTGCAGCAAAATTAAAAAAATCGGACGATACAAGTTTCGATGTACACATCGATCCAACGGCTGGATATAGTATTATTCAGTTTTTTCTTGTTTTTTCTACATTACAACAATATGTGAAGTGTAAAGTTTGTAACAAAGATGTTTCTTTTACAAAGTACGGTCAGCGAGGACTCGGTTTCAAAATTTGTGTGACTTGTGATTGCGGAGAAAAATATATTAACTCATGCCCATTAATCTCAACTGGGTACGAAATCAATCGTCGTTTAGTGTACGTTATGCGTTTGATTGGTGTTGGATTGAGTGGTATCAATACGTTTTGTGGGCTCATGGAACTGGGACATGGAATCAATTCCACCGTTTATTATCAAATACTCAATTCGATCGCCATCGCAGTGCAAAGTGTGTTCGATATAGTGACGAGCAAGTCTGTCAAAGAAGAAAAACTGTTGAACGCTCAACACGGAGAACCCGAAGACGTTTTAACCGTTTCAGGTGACGGTTCCTGGCAGAAAAGAGGATTTTCTTCTCTTATTGGAATCGTGTCATTAATATATAAACACAGTAAAAAAATTGCAGACGTCGTTGTGAAGTCGAGTCACTGCAAAAGCTGTGAATCGAAAAAAGGTATGAAAGACACGATCGAATATGCACAGTGGTATGAAAAGCACAAACTAGTTTGTAGTGCTAATCATTCAGGTAGTTCTGGAAAAATGGAGGTTGACGGTATATGTGAGATGTTTTTGCGATCACTCGAAAAATTTGCTGTGCGCTACGGTTTTTACATCGGTGATGGCGACACTAAAACTTTTAAAATATTGTTCGATACAGCACCGTATGGTGAAGACTTTGTGGTTAAGAAGTTGGAGTGCGTATTACACGTTGCGAAAAGAATTTTCAAGCGTGCTAAGGACGCTAAGAAAATTCTTACACAAAAGAGAAAAGCTGCAAAGAAAGACGCTGGAAAACCTTCACCAAAGAAAAAAGCAGCCAAGAAAGTTGTAGTAAAAAAAAAAAAAGTTGTTATAAAAAAAGTTCCTGTCGTAAAAACCCAAGATTTAACAATAAAATTGATGACAGAATTATCAACAAATTACTCATTGGCAATTCGAAGAAACCTGAATTCTGTCGAAGATATGCGCAGGGAGATCTGGGCAGGATACTATCATAAAATTTCAACCGACAGCAACCCACAGCATACGTATTGTTCAGACTCATGGTGCAAGTACAAGAAAGCAGTGAAAAACAATCAGATAGAAACTTTTAAACATCCTCCTGCTCTAGCTGATGATGTTCAAGAGGTTTTGAAACCGATCTATGAAGAACTGACGAAGGACGAGTTACTGGAACGATGCCTCGGAGGAAATACCCAAAATAACAACGAGTGTTTCAACAGCTGTGTCTGGGCAATGGCGCCGAAACACGTTTTTACGGGAAGAAAAACCGTGGAAATTACCGTGAGAAGGAGCTTGACTTTTCGATTAATTTTTTTTTGACGCAGTGGAAGCTATCATATCGCAACTAGCGTGTTTGTCATAAAAAACTGAAGCTAACTGCACTAATTTTTCATGGGAAAACAAATCTATTAATTTATTTTTCCAAATTTGAAGAAGTAAGATGTTGTATCGCATCCGGAGAATGCGTGTAAAAAAGCAACTAGTTTTAGTAAATTAAAATGTTTAAAACTGTCGCTACTATACAATTCTTTTAGTTTGGAGCGTTTGTTTTCTTTGCAAAAATAAATATTATTTATATTTTCAGCCAGTTGCGAAAAGATAACGAACAAGTCGACATCTTTCCCTACAATAATTAATGTTGCCTCGGAATCAATACAAGCATTCTCAATCGCAGTAAGGACAATGAGCCTGTCTGCATCTTCAGGAGCAGTTTTCGCTCTACTCCGAATTTGAGAGTATTTTATTAGAAATTATTAGAAATACACAGATGGACAAACACAGGGAGCATTCTCACAAGAGAAACACTACAAACAGACACATAAAGAGGGGTAACAGAAATGAGAAACGTCACCATCTTAGAAAATCTTAACAGCGGATCACCGGTCATCGAAGGGCGAGACTGGCAATCTGTCAACGAAAGCGGAATAGCGGCGCTACGGACGGTGCGCTCACCGGTGAACTACGCCGCACCGACCAATCAGGAGACGGCGAGATGAGCGTACACCGCGACACGGAGTCGGCGGCGCGGCAATCAAGCACAAGCGTCATCGCCCCAATCACGACACGTGTATTCGCCGCTATCTATCTTCGCTAAGACAGTAAGTTTGTTTAATTAGCTTTCGTACGCTCGGACGTTTCTGGTCATGTTTAGGCGCGATTTTCACCTATTTAAACGTAATTAAACGAAAATCTAAGATTGACGATTTGTAGATCAACAGTTCTAGTTTCAAAAGCCGCTTACTAAACTTAAATCGGACAACCTCCAGAACATCGAGCTTCTCCACAAAATATGCTACAATAAAATGCTAATTGCAATAACACAAAAACTAATGATCCGGCAGCGCCCAGGTTTCGCACACAAACAGTAAATATCAATACCTCCTATCTCGCAACGAGCCTGGGCTACAACTTTAAAAATGGCGGAGTTATACATCTTTGAAATAACGCCTTTTTTTCTCGATTTTTTCAGTGTATCGCCCTTAATTATGGACCGATTGGCTTCTTTCAGCGCTTATTTTATGCGTATTTCAATTATCTATAAGTCGTCCATTGGGACCACACAGATTTCTTCATTATTTTTTGTTTTATAAGCAAAAAATGAAAAAAACGTGTTTTATTCACTAATTTGTTAATAACAAAATATAAAGTGGGAATCAGAAGTCTAAAAGTTGTCAGTTATGATCGGGAGGCTGTTCCGCGCCCGCTGGCACTCGCGGTTATCGGGTGCTATTTTTGTAAAAACAAAACTCTTATTTGCTTGGCCTACGATTTGTTACGGAAGAGACGAGTTAGATTTTGTTCGCATACTGGTGGGAACATTTCCCTTAATCGAGTACATGCTCTGGCGAATTTAAAAACCGAGATATTCGTTCCGGTGAATACGGGTACGGATTCTAGTTCGGCCTTGAAATTAAAGTGCGGATAATTAAAATCACGAGGGGTAGGCGATTTTCGCCACGACCTGGGTTTTTTGGTCGGAAATCAGAGGCATTTTGTTGCTGTCGCGTATCGCGGAGATCTGCTAGCTCGTCTTTAAGGATCGAGAAGTCTTTCATTAATGATTTTAGCATGTCGGGGAGCACCGCGTTTTCCCCTGTAGGGTTAGCCTACAGGGTGTTTTGTATAGTTATATTTTGTTCGTAGGCAAAGGAACCCGCTTGTTACTGTTCACATTCCATAAATTTAACATCAAGTTCCCGTAATTGTTCTAATTTTTCCCTGGTTTCACGATCGTGTTCTTGTATTAATTTCTCCTGTTCGGCTAATCTTTGCTGCTTGGAAAGGCGTTGATCCTGGAACATCATTATCTCGTCGTCAGAGAGAAGTTAGGAGCTTTGTGATAGTTTCCATTTTGATGTAAATTTAAAGTTTGACGTGGTTTCGATAAAAAGCATCCGCTTGTTTTTATCTTTTTATCAACCACAGTACCCCACCGCTGTCACCAGAAATATATACCGACGTAACCGAAATATATGTTACGTTCTGATGGGACTGGTTGTGCAAGGCGATCCAGTGTTTCTGGAACGTTAATGATGGGTCTATGCCACATGTACACACTTAGGATTTTAGGGTAGGTCGCGTTGGCTTATATCGCGACTCTACGAATATTCTGGAGAATATTTCAAAGAATAATATTCTGAAGGAATACTATTCTGGGTAAGTATCTTATTGTTAGTTACATACCTATGTGGACGCGCACCCATGTGCATGTATACGCGCATGCGTGTGTGTCCCTATATTATAACTACGTGTATATGTATACAGCTGTATGTGTATGCGTGCGCGTACGCATATATCTATAATTTAATGCATTATTTAATATCGAAAACAAATGGTAAGTATAAATATAGTGGTACATATGGTTTGTGATATGAGTAATGTTTTTATATGTTGGTGTTGATCCTGGGACATAACAGTCTGTATCGGAACATTAAGTATCATGCATTTTAATTAATCCATTCATCTCTGTGAAACTATTCGGGATCAATTAGCGTCAGAAACGAGGTTATTTTGGTAAAAGCACCGATTGGTGCACTCTAGTTTCTATTGTAGTTTTAATACTATATTATTATTAGCAAAATATTTTTATTTCGTTACCAAGTGATACCAAACAATATCGAACGGCTGGGATAAAGAAAATATATAAAAATGCTGAGACCGGCTGACCATGTCTATAGAGCTATTCGGAACTGTTTCCGGAGAGCCGAAAGACAATATCTTTGGATTTACCATGGTCGTATCTGCCCCGTTTGCATGCGGCGGTAGAATTCGCTTGTTGGATGCTCGAACGTGGACACTGCATCGCACGTACGAAATAGAAGTAGTAACAGTACTGGTAGCCAGTAGTCAATATAGTATTCGACACTAGGATAGGCGGCAGGATCGCTTCCCCTGCCGGATAGACAGATAGAGGAAGGGGAACTCGCAGGGATAGCGAGGATCTATATACAAATGTGCATACGCAGAGAGAGAGAGAGAGAGAGAGAGAGAGTATCGAGAAGAGCGGGCAGCATATGTGTAAAGCGAGAGCGAGAGTAGTCACTTGGTAACTGCAGTCCTTCCCGATAGGTTTCGCGGCCAGACGCATATTTCTCACTTAGGAATTCACGTGGACGCACGCATTAGCTCCGCCAACGGGGAGCGATATATGAGCTCGTGTGCGTTTCTATATGAATGTAAACGGCTACCTGTTATTTTGATCATTCGCACATAGATACATGTATAAATGTGCTCACATACGGATGTACGTGCACGAAAGGCAGGTGGAAACTTGTTTCCAATATTTTCGGGATAATTGTAACACGGCGTAGCTCTTTTATCGGGTAGTCATCTCAGCTTTCTTCCTTATTGCTAATTAATGTTTATTTGCGAAACAAACAGTAACTATTTTGATAAGAGCGTAAAGAAAGGCGGTATGCTCTGTGCTTGTAGTTATTATCAAATATGAAAAATAAATACTACGTAATAAAATATTGTTAGTTAAAATTCTTTCAACTAAATGATAGGTTACATTTTATAGACTTGGCAATATCACCTGCTTATCTTATATATAAAAATGGAAGAATGTTTGTTTGTCACGAGGAAGCTCCTATACCATTCATCCGATTGCGATGAAAATTTGGTGAATTGTCGTCCGCACTTCCGAGAAGGTTTCTGCGTTAGTAGAATAATTTTATTTGCCAAAATAAACGCGTGCGAGGCAAAAAAAATTAACATTGATGTATATCTATATACAGAGATTATTTGACAGCTATCAAAGTATGCTACCAAAATGACAAGCGAAATAAAAGACACGCATTTGTTTTAACGACTCGATCGACTCGATATTATATATTAGCCGCATAATTCATTTGGCAGCGAATGTCAAATTAATCGTGACTCTAAATCGGGAAGCGATTTAGAGTCACGATCTGCACCTCAATCAAAAAGAAAACATACATTACGAGTTTCAGAAACAGACCAACACCGAGAAGAAAGACTGAAAACCATTAGACTATGTACGACGAAGGACAAACTTTCGTAAAATAATAGCAACAACAGACGAATTGATTCGCAAAGTTTTTGAAAATATTGTACATAACTGCAAAAAACATAAGTGGTTAAGGGAACGGGCTATATTAGCAGCAAAAACATCAATGTCAATTATATAAATTTCACGATTCAAAAGAGAATGTCATGAGAAGTTAAAACGTACAAGTCGATTGCACTGGACCACCTAATAGCCTGCAGGAAAGGCTGGGAGAGGGTGACGGAAAAGGCGAGGAAGGCAGCAGAGGGGTGGTTGGAAGGAGAGGATAGCTTGGCGATAAGAGGGGAAATAATAAATATGTTAGGGGGAAAAATAAAAACGGACATATATACATATTTTAAAGAAATAGAAGAGGAATGCAAGAAGAGTGAGAGGGACAAGAGAGATTGCGATGGACGGGACGGCTAGAGATAAGAAGGGTGACGGGTGTTTGTAAAAAACTTATGTAAAAAGTTATGCAAATAAAACTGGCTTATACATATATACAAGTCGATTGCTGCTTTTATTAATCAAGAACAAGTTGTTAATTATCCAACTGAATTCCTGAATTCGTGTCATCTGCCAGGCATAGCGCAGCACGTTGTAACATTGAAAATGTACTGGGGTTCCAGGGAAAAATATGATGAACAATATCAGCGAAACTACAATTTAAAATAGAAAATTTGAAGGAAAAACTATATACTATTGTCACGTATCCCAATGATTCCAAAATATATGCCATTCCATTTCAAACGTTTGCAGTTTGCAATGCAACTCGCATTTGCAATGTCCATCAACGAAGCACGGGGACAATCGCTAAAAATATGTATAGTATAGATTATATTTGGAAAGTTCATGCTTCACACATGGAGAGAAAATCAAAAAATATTGTGTGTCAAATGAATTATGACACCAAAACGGCATTGCAACGCATGGCGGGTACCGCTATACTCGTATATTATAAAATAATAATGTGTTCTTTCGACATCAATTTTTTAATTTTATTTTTATTAATTTTTCTAATTCGATTTCCAGGATATCGGAAGTGCTTTCAGGACCCTAAAAATAACGATATTGTGTTCAATAAAAAATTTAATTCCTTTGCATTATCTAACTTTTATGGAGGGACCTACAGTTTCCAGTAAAGATGTAAAAGCATAATAATTCATTTATTGCCTTTTTAGATTGAGGATATTATTCGTCCTCATTATCAGATAATTCTATGGGAACAAAACCGGTATTTATTTCACTATAAGCCGTTTACATGGTTTGTATGTTATTTGTCGAAAAGCCTTCTCTTATGTTTATTACTAGTGATTTGGAAGATGTTGAGCCTGTATTTGTATGATAAACTCTTTTCTCTATCAAAGTTGCAGGCCGGCCAGTATTCTTTTTGAAACACGATTGTTCTGATGAAGGTTTAATGATTTCGTTTGATCTTATTATAATATTTGGTTTTCTGTTTAAGCTACGTATAGCTACACTTATATTTTTAAACGGGATTCTTCGTGATAATTCTATGGCTCGTGTTTCAGAAAAAGATTTTGGGTGTGAACTTTGTGAACAATGTGGTCTATTAAAATTATCATTTGAATGTATGAAACTGGGCGATGTAGAGAGAATGGCGGTGTATGAAGAATTTAAACAAATCGATTGCCGGCGTAGAATATGCCATCTATTTTGTAAATAATTTCTGCTTGTTCTTCTTCAAGGCACTTTCTCAATTTATTGGCTATTATTTTGGCGTAGTGGCCACAATTTCCACTCGGGGTTTCTTTTCCTGGAAATGCGCTACCATGTTTGCCAACAGAATGTTTTAGGCATGTCGCAGAGCCTTCCAATTGTGATTTGTTTGTTTGCCGACGTTTAGTTCGTATTGGCTTCATGTATGGTATATTTACTTCAATCGGTGGTAAGCTCGTATCGTCTTCGTCATATTCATAAAAAAGATTTTCCATCTAGGAAAACAAGTATGAAATATATTTTTAATTCTTATAATATTCTTAATACTATAACATATTATAATGGAATATTTTTTAATTTCAGATTCCATCATGTTCAGAGGAATGGCTAGAAATTGGAAGAGGCTTTAGCCAAAAGTTTCCACATGCCGTCGCGTCGGGGCAATCGACGGTGAGATCGATACTTCTTTTTTCAAACTTTAAAGAAATATCCACTCGACGTGGCCGCGGTCCGTCGGCTGTCGGGGCTCTTTGTTGCAAATTTTATATTTTATGTCTTTCACAATTTTGGGCGCCAGTCAGTTTTGCGATACTGACAAACGTTAACTTCTTTACTTTTGACAAATAAATTACGAGCTGAAACAACTCAAGGGGAATTCTGCTGGAGGACCGTAAAGAAAGCCTCGCGAATCATTAAAGTCTAGTGATTGGCCAAAATAGATAAGTTTATTGGTACTTACAAATATTCGTTCACAAAAGTTTTGACAATTATCAATTGTTACTTCCTCCACCAATATCACAATGACCAGCACACTGGTTTAACTATTGACACGAAGGTGTTCAAAGACCGAGATTACCTATTTCCTTTAACAAAATACAATCGTTGTACGAGATACACAAAGACAGTGCACACCGTAACAACCACTACCAAATTCTCCAACTACTCCGCGTCAACGGTTAATATGTTAGTCCTTTGATCATCATCGATCCAGCGTTGCCAACTCCTACAAAATGTCTCCCCTAGAGTCAACTTCAAATCCCCTAAATTTTGCTTTAAACCCCCTAGATTCAATGAGCACTCTCTGTTTTAGGGACATATTCAAATATCAGTAAACAAACGCGCTCGTATAGAATGGGAATGGGATTGTAATCACATAGCTACATTTGGCATTATATAGCTTAAATAAAATTGAAAAATAAACACGAAATTTTGACATTTTATATTAAAATAATGATATGCATACATTATATGTGCATTATAGAAACTGTTTATCAATTACGGTTGCGACAATATATGAGACTCGGCGACCAACTCGAAGTTTTGAAAAATTCTCAAAACAACAGTTAATCGGATCGCTTTAAAATTTGGTGTGAGGATTTAATGACATAGCACGGAGAGAATGACGATTTTAGAATTTCGAAATTAATGACAATTTCGAAGAAAATAGAGTTTGCGTCTTGCCTCTCTCTCTCCCTCTCTCTCGCACTCACGGCGAATTCGGGAGGAGCTGCAAAAAGCAAACTCTATTTTCTTCAAAATGTTCACTATTTTCGAAATTCTAAAACCGTCATCCCTTCCGTGATATGTCATTAAATCCTCACGCCAAATTTTTAAGCGATTAATAGTTTTTTTTTAGAATTTTTAAAAATTTCGAGAAGGTCGTGGGTCTCATACTTCGCCATAACATCCAGTGTCTATCAGAACTTGACGGAAATATTGAAAGTGAAATGGATGGTTTCGAAGTTTTGAGTTCGAACACAGTACGGTTTCTCGTAATTATAATTTACGAAAATATCATGTTATTTATATAGGTATATTTGACATTATATGACTTAGAACCAAAATAAAATTAAAAGATAAAAAGGAACTGTTCAATATTTCGTATTCAAATTATTATATGCATGGATTACACACATATTATAATAAAACTGTTTATCAATTACTGCAAACATCCCGTGTAAGAAATTAGTAGGGCAGCCGTAACAAAATTGGGGGCCCATGAGGGTTTGAATATGGATTCCCTACTAGGGATTTCCACAACACAACCCGACTAGGCCCCGATAGGGAAATAACAGGGTTGGATTTTTTATGCAAAAAAGGTCGTAGCGAGGTAAATGATAAAGCGCCCAAACGGGATTCATCAGGGCAGTAGTTATTTCAGAGCATACAATATTTGCAAAGTTATTTTTAAAAAATTCTGGTTTTTAGACTTATTTTCCATAGATGTGATATATACATATAAAGTTTAAGGTATCGGTTAAACACTAGGTTAGATCACTTGAAATAAACATACATGTGAAATTTTACTACAAATAATTTGTAGGTATTCTATAAATATTTAGAATGTTTGTGGGTGACGATATTTCAAAACCATGGCGCCACTGTACTTTCGGGGTATACCGACTCAATCCTAATACGAAGCCTGTGGTGAGCGTAGATTTTATGACCAATATGAATATACCTATATAGATATAGTAGTAGTAGTACCGGTTACGACCGACAGGTGGCGGATGGCTATCCTGCTTCTCACAAAAGAATCATGCGTCCGTTGGCATTATAAATGCGTAAACTGTGCAGAAAAGTATTACGTTTCCCGTGAAACGTGCTGCAAAGAATTAGCTCACACTCCAATAAGTGTGCTATACAATTGTTGGATCATACAATTACATGCACTTTTTCATATACATACTTATTATTTTCTCGGCCTATCCTACTGCTTTTAATTTGTTTCCTTGAAGTCGCGGGTAGAAGCTAGTATTTAATATAATGCTTTCAGCAATTCATTATTCTTACATGATTTGATTGGGAGGATCCCTGCTCGAATCCAGCTGTATCCCTGCCAAAATTTATGTATGGGATAGGGCAGTAATAGGGTTGCTTCGTGGCTTCGATTCTGTTTTGGCAGGGTTCTGTTGAGGCACCCAGCCGGGCCCTGAATCGTAAGCCCATTTAGGCCCTCATCGACAAAGTGTGACCGGCCTCTAAGGGACCTGATCGGGTGCCATGTTAGGGCCCTTCTAGAGCGAGGGAAAAATAATCGGGGCCTAGTCTAAGCCCTGGTTGAATTCTGTCACGGGATCCGATGTATACCAGAGAATTGACAAAAATACTGAGTGTAAAAAAAGTAGTAGCAAGTTTTGAGCTTGAATACCATTATCTTAAGATACAAATACTTATTCTTTGAGAAAAACTATTCTAAAATTGTACAAACCTGCTCTGATACTCGAATATCATAGCAACTCATCGGCGTAGACATCGAATATTTCGTCAAAGGCATCGGTTTGCCTATCACATTCCGTTTTGCTATTACCTGCATTTTTCGAATCGTACATATTGCCATTGAATAACTTAAACTTATCAGCAAAAGGCTTAAATCCAACATATGACCCGTACTCTCTTGATAACGTAAACCTCACCATCATAATACTTTCGAGTACTTAAAGAGAGAGTCTATTACGTAATTTATTTTTAATTACGTTATATGTCAAGAACGCGCGTTCGACACTTGCGTTAGAAATTGGGAGAGTAAGTTGGGCCATTGAAAATTTTGCGATATTTTCAAATCGCTTTTGTCCAGCGGAATCGCAACCGTCCTATACGTCCGAATAAAATTCAACGGAATTTGATACCTTTGGCCAAGACTTATTTTGTAATTGAATATACTCTGATTCTACATCATTGATATGGCCGTATAAATGTATTCGCTGAAATTTCGTGAATATTTCGGTTAAGCTTGGTTTGAGTTGAGATAATGCAACTCTTGGATGTAAATTGACCATCGTCTTTAGAATTGATAAGTTATCTGGCAATCGTTTTTGAATCTCTTGAGTACACAGAAATCTTTTACATCTTTCTTTAACATCCATCAAGTCCTTCTCTTCGATATTTTGTGCGATAGAATGGAATTCGTAGGCAAAATACATCGCTGAAGTGTGCATTAGATGAGATTGAAAATCGAATTCGGTTAATTCACTATCACCCAATTTCTGTAGACTCGATGGTACCACCAACTTTTGGAGTATGTTTTTAAATATTAAAAACAAATCTTCAAGCAGTTTGGTTGGCTCCACGTGATCATTTTGAAATAGTAAATTTAATTGGGTGATACTTTTCAGTTCGAATTTCAAAAAAACCAAAAACGCTTTGTACGGTGATCTTTTCATAATTCATAACATATGTCTTCAGATTTCGCAACAGAAAATAACAGTAGTAATTCGTGCCATTGATCCAGTATTGTATTTACAGCGTCGGATTGTGCAAGCCAACGAGTTCCACTGAGCCTTTGAATTTTTTTCAATTTTCCGGTACCATTGATGGTTTCGTACAACATTTTATATTTTTCCACCTGTTTTGGACTGTATGAAAACCAATTGTGTGCTTCTCGTACCAAAAACTCCAGTTGCCGAGGCAATGTTTCTGATGCTTTATTAGCGCACAGATGGAGAGAATGGCAGACACACTTTATGACGATGACGTCTTGTATTTCGTGTCTGATCAAAGCAGTTACCTAGTTATGCTTGTCAACCATGACACTCGTTCCATCGACGCCAATCCCAACTATATTTTGGACTTTCAAACCATCTTTTTTTAGCTATTCTTTAATGGCGCCATGGACACTCCTTGCATCGGCATCGATTATTTTTATTAATCGGTAGAAAGTGGTAACAATTTGCTTCTTCTTCAGTGAAAAAAGACGTACCATGACGCACAGTACTTTTTGCGTCGAAATGTCAGTACTTTCATCGATTATGATCGAATACGGACCATCTCCAATTTCGTCTATTAACGCTTGGAGCATACACGGACCAAGCACATTTTTGATCAGCATTGAACATTTAGTTCGATGAAGTTTCAAACTCGAAATCGCATGTGACGAAGGATCTAGCTGAGGAAGCAAATTGATCATGTGGTCCACGGTTTGTAGCGATGAGTGTTCCGCAACAAAAGCCGCAATCTTCAGTTTGGCGATCTTCGATTTTTCCGGCAAAATTGGCTTATAGATTGACGACAATGGTCTGCATGACTTTGCTACTTTGTCCGAGGCTACAGCTTTCTTGTGTTTTTCGGTCTTCGCGTGATTCACAAGATCCTTTTTATACGCTTTCAGCACAATCCGACAATACTTGCCGGTCGCAGAATTAGCATCGGTTGGATTAGGGGCTAGCCATCCTATAATATAAATAATACAATGTTCAGTAATGTGTTAAAAATTGCACGGTTAATATTTAAATGAAAGTCAACATAGATCGTCAAGCGTTAAAAATTGTTTCAGTAGCCAGCTTCTTTTTAGTAACTTATTCCACATATCAGCACAGTAAACTTCATAAGTGGTACGATCAAAGATATACTATAGTAATGCGTGAAAATGCGTATGAAGTTTGCATCGTTGGAACGCAGCGAAAGTACGATTCAAATTCCTTATTTGTATCATTACACTGTACGAATACATATTGTTCAACAAATATTAACTTTGTGTTACTTAAGAATATTAAAGAATATATTAAGAATATTGAAATAAAAAATATTGAAAATAAAATATGGATATTGTAAATAAAAATTTCGTTGCGTTTCAATGATGCGAATTTTGAAACCATGCGTCAAAAACGTCTAACAATGAGTGTAAATGCTGAGTTAAGTTGAAAAATTTGTAGCATTGAATTTCACATAGGAATTTCTCTCGATTGCAACAAAAATGTAAAAAATACTTGATAACTATGTAACTTTTTCAACTTAGCTCAAATAAATCGCACCCATTATATATTTTTACTTATTTTTATATAGAATTTTTTTTATGATGCGTATGCAAGATAGGTTAACAAATAAATGTCTGAAAATAAAACTTCACCGTTCATCACTGCCAACTTCGCATCAAACACATTGCGCGAACTGGACTGCAACACACAGACACACTTAACTATAAACTTATGTGAAAGCGTTTCAAAAACACCAACTAGACTGCAAACTTGGAAGAAATTCCCGTGTAGTATACGTTTGATTAAGAAATTATAATTTTCAAGACTATGCATTAATATGCAAAATGATGATCAAGAGTGCGGCTCACTTCGTGTTGCAAATGCTTTGAAGTGTACGGATTTGCTTTCAAAATATTTGGGGAGTCAAGTGAACCGCAGCCCAAATGTAAACCAACTTATAACCTAAAAGTTGAAACTATTTTCTTCTTAACCCCATTTTCCACTTTCAACATGGATTATGGGTGTTGACATTTAGAAATTTTTTTGATCGAACGTACATCGTTATCAAACATTTTATATCATTTCGTAAATGCATATTTACAAACCTTTAAGTTCCGGATTGGTTTCCAAACATTTCGCATATTTTTGCTGGTATTGCTTCTGTTTTTCTTTTGGCATTCTGCAATGAATTTGAATACAAAAGAATTACTAATGTTTTTGTTAGTTTTGTTATGCTTCACGGAAACAAAAAGAGCTTACTCTGTAATTAAATCAAATCCGCTGGTGAAAACTTCAACAAAGGGGACGCCGGCACGTGGCACGTGAAACTTAATTCGTTGGTCAAACACCGATGCCGAATGACGAATGAATATGGCGTCAACGATCAACGTTCAACCAACAAGGATACAGCGCATGCGCAGTGAATATATCTGATGTTTCAGATATATATATAAACTGCAATCTTCTTGTAGCCTGGAAATTGACCACTCGGTATCGTCCCCAAAAATGCCCCCTAAAAAACCCTTTTCAACTTTGTTCCCCCTAGATCTAGGGGGAAAACCCCTAAGTTGGCAACGCTGCATCGATCATCTCTTTTCGGTCGAAGGGAGCTGCGGACAGTTGATCGCCCCGCTAGCGTCGGGTCTTTCCGTTACTTTTCGTCGAAAATTGTCGAAAACCGACGGAACGCGACGAAATCGTTCGACGTACGACGTCGAATACGCTCCTAATATATAGGGTGCTCCGACGACACCCGACATCGTAGGCGGTAAGGATGTCCAGCGAAAATCTCCGGTAACAACGGAAAGCATATTCAAATTCAAAATCCTTGCCACTACGGTTCTGAATATCTCAATTATAAAAAAAAATCAGTGTTCTTTTGATGATAGTGGACAGTAATTAAAAATTTATATATATGCTGACATCGGTACGCACGGGACAATAAGTGATGGCGAAGTATTTCGGAATAGTTTTTTATGGGAAAAAATGTGTACAAATTGTCTAAACTTACCAACCATGAAAGTATTTCCAGGCTCAAGGGTACCGCTGCCATATGGTTTTTTGGGCGACGGTGCATTTGCACTTTTAAATTATATTATGAAACCTTATCCGGGAAATCACCAAATGCACTCCCCGAAAAGACTATTTAATCAATAATTATCAGGCGCCCGCATAGTTGTCGAAAATACGTTTGGGATATTGGCTTCAAAATTTAGAGTGTTCCGAAAACCATTTTTATTGTGCCCAGAAAAGGTAACCATAATAACGACGAGACTTGCATATTACTCCACAATTTTCTGAGCGAAGGTGATACGTCGACAAATATATATACTCCACCGGGATCAGTTGATATATATGACAACAACGAAGAAATTTTACAAAATGGTTCCTGGCGAAACGAACATCAAAATTCTTGTGCGATCCGTAATCTGCTACACCCGCCTCGTCGATCATCATCTAGTGCGCAACAAATTCGAGATGAATTTATTAAATCTTTTGTTGACAGAGAGTGAGTGCGCGGGAGTGAGAGAACGAGGCCCTGCTCACGCGCGCGTGTGTGAATTGTGGCGTGACGAGTATTGTATTTTTACGTTTGCTGACGTGTGTATTGTATTTCTATTTTTGGTCACGTTTGTATTGTATTGTCACGTTTTTTCATATTTGTATTGTATTATAATATAAATATTAAAATATAATACTTACATTATGTATTGTGCTTATTGTTTTCTTGCATGTTTGACTCTCACCAAGAAAAGAGTCCATAAGATTGTATGCAAACCATACTGAACGATAGGGGCGAGTGGGTTAATCGCGAACGACAGGTAATGGCGGACGCACAAGTTTAGCTATGTTAGAAAACGATAGAGGATATTTTGAATGACGCAATCGTGAGTCGAGCCCGATGGTAGTGCCAAACAGTGAACGTTAAAGTGAGGACGCGCTCGCTATACAATGTAAGTTAACTTGATGATTTTTCAACAATTAGATTTTATTTCTTGTTTGAAATTGCATGTGTGTCTAATAATCTAGGAAAATCATAGAAACTTGGTAATTTTGTTGTGATATAACATCTAATTGAAGAACGTTTTCAAGCACACGCTTCGTGCATCGTGCGATTCTAACCTCAAATAAAACATTTGTTTCAATTTTTTTTGTGAGTCGGGTAATTGTGGACGATTTTTAAATTAATTTTTATACGATGGATGTTTTCCGTCCCATAATATTAGCAGATACTGATAATTTTCTAAAAATATTAATTCTAATTCGTTATTCCACATTCCGCACCTTTTCCCGCCACCAATGCCAACTTCGAATTGCGGTGGTGCGAATGTGGCCGCGAACTTTTGACAGCTCTTGAAGTGGACACAAAAATTCATTCCGAGCGGAAACAAAGCGCGAACGCGCGTGAATGCCTTGTTCCGCGGCGTGAGCTCGAGCCGGCATAAGGTATTTGGTAGTGTCATTGATTACGATCTCCGATATCTCTCATTTCCAGATAATTTTAGCTCGGGTAAGTACCAAATGTTTCACTACCAAGTGTTTCGCTACCAAGTGTTTTACTACCAAATGTTTATAAGACTACCAAATACTGCGTAGTCCGAAATATTTAGATTTGTATCATCACTACCGACCTTGAATAACTTTAAACGACTTTAACCCCCGAATGTTTTTTATGCTGCTTGAGGTTTTCATCTACAAGATGATTGAAAAAAATGTACTATTCCATTTAAAAAAGGGAAAGTGACCTTTATTGTGCGTAAACGCCTCCATTGAAATAAAAAAAATGGTCGCATTACTGAGTTATTTCGAGTGGCAGAGATAAAAGGGACACCCTGTATATTCAGGCAGGCGTTTATTATGTCCTTCATCTACCGCAACCATCGTCCTTCGGCTAGTGGGATTATTCTTCTTTTTCGTTCAGAGTTTATCGTAGATTCCCATTTGAAAAAGTGGAGATAAGCATGACTTTTCGGAGAGGAATACCCGTGAAAAAATGTACAACTGGCACAATCTTGGTACAATGATCGGCCAACTATATTTGCCGAACCCCCGACCTTCGGCTCATATTCGAGGCCAACGGACGAACCAGCCATGGAGTGATAGGGTGGGTCCTACTATTGGTAACCAGGGTTGTACCAGTGCTGGTTGCGACGATAATTCATTGCTGGGCCAATCTTCAGTTCAACGATTAGGCCAACGTTGGCCTAGAGCTGGTGCAATTACCGGCCCACACTTGGCGACAAAAATCGGCCATTTTTCAACCAGCATTGGTGCGATGCTAAAAGCAATGCTACTCTATTTTTTGCGTGAATCCAGTTTAAATATTAATAAAATAAAACCAAATGTATTTGCATATATATTTCTTTAATCACATATTTGCTCGTTTATGTATTAGATACAAACACAACAGGTTATATACTATCAATGAAAAGAATAAAGGTATTTAAAGGAATTGAAATGAATGAAAAAAAATAAATTATCGAAATTTTTGGGAACACTTAAAAAATATATCTTAAACAAAAATTAAAAGATTTTTTCTAATTGTTTTGATCCATCGCTGAATTTATGTTACGGAGAGCGCGTCCGCCGGCGCGATCTCCAGCTCCTGCGAGCCATCGACTGAGATGAGCTCGAATCGTTTGGAGATCAGTGGATTCGTTGACGAATCGGTTTTGGAAAGCATCTATGGAAAAGAGATAAATGGAATTATATTTTTAACCATCGAATAACCCGTTGCTTCGGATAATATAAAACGGCAAACGGCATGAATGCATCTGAAAGTTGCAGTTACTGCAAAGGAAAGTTTCCCCGGATGGTTTTTTGTTTGTCGACCACATCCACTATAAGCCAGTTGTACATGTTTTGCAATTAGCGCCGGCATCACCCGAGTTAAAGCAGATTTCACATTAGGACATCCACCGACCAACGATATAACGAATTTTTTCTATAAAATAAAAAATCAATAATAAGCAAAAAATTGAAATCAAAATAGATATTATCAGTAATGTGTAAACGAACCAATGCTTTACGCTGCTCCTCAGAGTCGAGAATCATCTGTTCAAAGTCTAAAAACTCATTTAGAGTTTTTATGGGTAGATTAGCGCTGACATCACGTTTTCCATCAGAAAAGTCTTCGCTCATCGGAGATCGCAAAGAGAGTGCAAGCGCGAGCATGTTTTTTAGCTCGTTGATCTTTTTATCTAGATCATATAAAATGGATCTCTTATGTGATTCTAGTTTGGAAAGAATGTTCTTCTCCATATTTTACAACAACATCGTTAAGTTGTCGTTCCATAGTTCTACAAAATTAAACAAAAAGAAACATTAACCAGACCAAATCAAAATCATTACACTATTTCAAGAGTAATGGAAAAATGAATCTTACGAGAAACGTCTTCATTCAATGTTTCGCATGGACCGGTAACATTTTTTGGTACCATTGGGGCCAAATTTCTGGCTTCTTTCGCACCTGCAAAAATATATGATATTATGTTCAGTCGCTCGTTTTTTTATCAAAATAAATTCAATAAATAAATAAAGTACTTACATGGAATATTTGATGTGAGCGTTGTATTTCCAATTTCTGGTAAGACGATTAATTCAGATAGAAAGCTTGACAAGTTGTCAATCAAGGGAACCTCCGGCTCAAACTCACTCTCATTATTCTCGGCATCCGTGCTTTGGACACAACCCAAAGAATTCATTGCACGGTCCAATCGACGTAAACCTTGCTCGTAATCCTCTAGTTTTTTTAAAAAGTCAATAGTACATAGATAATATAGTGTTCAAAGTTGAATTAATTAAAAAATATAATACTAAACAAATACAAGATATTCTTAAAATCATTTAAAAAAAGAAATTCAATTCAAATAACTTAGATCGAATGAACATGTAAATATACTTACTAGCTTCGCTAATAATCTTTTCGATGGGATATTTCTCCCAATTATCGTCCGGCGATTTTTGTTGCTTCACCCATTTTTGGATTTTCTTGGAAGATTCATCAGTTGGATACCAGCACTCATATTTTTTTCTTTCCGTGATCAACCAAGTTTTAGGCACAATATCAATGACCGGCATATCGTTTGCATTTTTTTCGTCAAATTGGACGATGACGAACTGCGTGGTCGTTCGCAGATTATTTTCCATGTTAACTATAAACACGAAAAACGCGGGAAAACACGCACAATGTTGAGAAAGTTATCGGGTAATATTGCGCAGGAATAACAGATCACACAACCTAAAATACGCATGTACGCCGCGTGCGAACACGATGAGATTGAAACTACCACGAGTCTGGACACTGCTGCGCAGGGTTCCCAACTCGTCCGTGGGGAGCTATGTGACCAGGGCCGTAGCATTATAGTACCGAACAAAAAATTATAGTACTTTTTAAAAATGTTAATAATGCAATAAAATCACGAAATATTATTATTATAAGTATATTAAACAAAGATTATCAACTTTTTTTTCGTTAAAATTTGTATTTAATTGGGTGAATAATAAGTATAATAAAATTATATAGGATACACTAGTAGGAGAAATAAATTCAAAATTAATATTTTTTCCAATCCATCCACAGATTCATAGAGTATTTATTTATCATTTCACACACTTTATATTATAACATTTATATCACATAACTGAATGTTTTTTCCAGTTCAGTTTTTTTTTATGTTTTTGATAGATTCTTTTTAAACATAAATACTTGGCATCTTTTTCTTACAGCTTTGGACTTATCATTTCGCACACTTTATATTATAACATTTATATCACATAACTGAATGTTTTTTCCAGTTCAGTTTTTTTATGTTTTCTAGAGATTCTTTTTAAACATAAATATTTGGCATCTTTTTCTTAAGATTTAAACTTTTGCTTATAAAAATTGATAAAAAATAAACTTTGGCTTATAAATTATGCGGCATGACCACATCATTTTCGCTATTTAATGCAGATTCCGTCGCTGTCGCTTTTGACTTGGGTTCAGTCGATTCAGGATAAAGTGACGATGTAGTCATACGACGATACTCTTCTTCAGTTGGTTCAAAATTAATGCAATCTGATTGCACTCTCTGTTTAGCCAAAAAAATACCATTGACAGTAGATGTTATCAACTTATTTCGAGTCTTGGTTTTTATTAGGTTGACTCCACTGAAAACGCGCTCACAATCTGCATTGGAGTGAGGAAGAGACAAAACGTTTAACGCGAATTTGGACAGATTTTCGAAACCAATAAAATTCTCATCACCGCGACCGCTGTGTAGTAATTTGTGCCAGAACATGTCGATATCGTCGTTAACACTCATATCACTGGGAAGCTCAAAATTGGGCAATTGTCGCCACTCATCATCAATATTTTGATATTGCTCTGGCGTTACGACTCGAGGTAATGACTCCATTAATGGCAATAAACTCGGTGTACTGGTCCTTGTTTTCTGAAGAATGGCTTTTGAAGGATTTAGCACAGCCAAATTTTGCATTAACGGATCGTGGAAATCAAATCTTGATTTTATCTGTGCACAACCGGTGACTAGGAATTTAATGCAGCCCTTCAAAAAGTCATTCTTCAACTCATCGTTTTGACGATACTCCGGTTTGTTGAAAAAGGTTGTTACGTCCACGCCAAGATAGATCTGTTGAAGAGGTAAAAATCGAGCCGAGTTTGATGGGTCAATTGCGTGTAACGGTGTTTTATCGATATAATCCGCTGTCATATACGATTTCAATAGATCTTGATACGTCAAACGAACTGCATCATGCATCACGGTAATGACTGGTTTTGCAGACTGAAACAGCTGATTTAATTTGGTAAATTTTGGCAAGACCCACTTTAAAAACAAATAATATAATTTGATGAGTGGATTTTTTAGAGAATTCAAAATCAACTCAACTGCCAGTAACCTCTCACTGTATACTTTTTCCATGAAAAAGAGAATCAGAGCTTCCCATTGTTCGAGTAATCTCGATACAACTGCGTTTAACGAGAGCCAACGAGTTTGCGAAGGATGGAGAAGTTTGTGGATCTTGAGATCTAAGAACGTTTGAAACTCTTTCAGTGCGAATTGTCTTTTAGCACTAGCTTTAAAGAAGTTATAAACTTCGTGTGCCAAATCTTCACAGGCTCGGGGCAACTCTTTACATGCATTACTTGCGCATAAATGCAATGAATGACAAATGCATTTTAAAATCGTTATATTAGGGCATAAATCCCTGAATCGACTCGCCACCGAATTACCGCTGCCCATCATCGTGTTGCAACCATCCGAAGCAAATCCGATGACGTTTGCGAAGTCCACGCCCTGGGCATCAAATGTTTTTTTGAGACAGTTGAATAGATGTTCCGCACTTGCTGATTTCGCGTTATCTCCATCATTGAATACTTGACAGAGTTCCCAGAAACGAGAGACGACTTTTCCCATCTCAGGATCGTAGAATCTGGAAAATTGATACATTCAATATTAGGTTTGTTCTTTTTCGGCGAACTCCCCAGAAATCCCTGCACTAGTTCAGTAAGTATACACTGAACGTATACCTATACTTACTGAACTAGTGCAGGGATTTCTAGGGAGTTCGCCGAAAAAGAACAAACCTAACATTTGTATAACCATGAAAAGAGTTTTTCGAATGATGTGATAAATGCTTTACCTGACAACGATACACATCGTTTTTATTGCTGATATGTCGGTTGATTCGTCAATCAAAATACTGAAAAACCCACTTTTCAATTTTGCACTGAGGTGATTTTTTTCAGATTTACCAACGACGTTTGTGATTATTGCAGTTGCCTTAGTCGATTTTAATTGTATCGATTGCGCAATTTTCGAGTCTGGGAAACAACTTTTGATTAAAGGGGTTAGATGGTCAACAGTAGTCATCGGAAGGTTGTGATCGACAAGAAATCCGCAGAGTTTTATCTCCGCTCGTTTGACTGATTGCGTCTGTTTATTCTCAACAGTCGGCTCGGTGAATGCTGTGATAGTTTTTTGATTTCGGACTGTGCCAATTTTAGCGAGATGAGTTCGACTTTTTGCGTGATTGCGTATTACCGCCAATTCTGCGGTCATCGTCAAAGAACATAGAGTACACTTGGCTTTGTACTTATTGCTTGGATCAGGGCTAAGCCATGTCCTGAAATCACTCTCATTTGTCCAAACGTTTCGAAATTTTTGGGGACGTCGCGTGTCAACCCTAACCTTCTTCCGGGGGGGCGTACTGGGAGTATTTTCTTCAATCTTATCCCTATCCATTACGATACGCGTGCGTACTTACATTTAATTGTACGAATGATAAGAAAGTACTTATTTTAATTATTTTTTTATGCACTAGGAATGACGGTAGGAACTGGCGGGAAGCGGGAAGCGGGGCGCTCAAATCAACACTAACGCGCCTGCGCCCGAACCGTGCATGTCAGCGCCCTCGCAATAATGTGGTTAAAAACCACATTATGGTGAATGGCGCTGACAATTTTTTTGCCTGGTGCGAAAAGGTTTGAATACATTTCTTTAGAAAAGTATTAAAAATGTTTTCTTTCGAAAAGTATTAAAGAATTTTGTCGTACCAGTTTTTGTATTACAAAAAAAACTTCTTTTCAGACAAACTTCCAAATTATAGTAGATCTTCGTCACATAATGAAAGTTCTATGTTACATAGTACGAAGTTCATATTTATGTGACATCTACTATAATTATGTGACGGTTGGGAACACTGCTGCTGCGTCTATTGTGTCCCCGTTATTGTCGGCGCGTAAACGAACCCACCATGCGGCGCTAGTAGTCACCCCCATGACCGCCAAACCGCAAAGCGCCGCACCTTATTTTTCGTCGCATGAACCAAGTAGATATTTTTTTTCATTTTCTCGATCTGTCATTCTGTCGTTCTCGAATAAAAAAATCGTAGTGTGGTGTTACAAAGTAATAAAATAATTAACAATTTTATCATTGAGCTTGAGCATCCCAACTTGCGTTATGTATTACACAACCGCTGCTTTCTTGAAGCGAATTATGAATATAATTGTGTGTGTATATAGTGTTGTTTTTTTAATTTTATCGTTTTATACTTTATATTTTATTATTGAATTTTTATATATGTTTCAAATGTTTCAGTGTGATATTATGATATATATTAGTCTTCGCTATGCAATAAAGTCACTGCAAAACAGTTGAGATTAATTTTTATTGCAATACATTTTGTTTCAACTTCGTCCAAAGGCACTGTGCTCGTTTCGTTTGATTTATCAAGTATTTGAAAAAACCCAAATTTACTTGATAAGTCAGGTTGTGAAAAAATATTTTGAACTTGCGTCACCATCGACCCGATGACAAAAAATTCAGATGCGCTGCAGACTTTCGGATCTTTTTGAAGATCTGCGATGGAAATATTTTTCACAAACATTATTTGGCCATTTTTCAGTTTCAAAACATTATTTGGTGTCTGAAGAAATGGTGATATTTTTCATGTCAATGTCTTTGATCACGGAATTTTTAACACTTCCACATTGGATGATTTTCCGCTTGCGTAATTTTGTTGTTGATAGAGAATCGATCTCGGATAATCTGTTTATCACCTGAGCCAAAGGATTTGTTGGACTCCGCACAAGCTTTTTCAATTTTCCTATATAATTTTCAGCCCAAAATGCTGAGATTTCTGTCAATGATGATTGGAAATATTTGACATCATCCGCCACATGAATAAGGTTGTGGATATTCATAATTTGTGAATCACATCCATATAAGGAAGGCGTTAATGTCACAAACCTTCGCAACAAGTCATTTGCATAATCTGCGTAAAGAACAGCGGTTTTCGAATTGCAAAGAATTCGACATGCCACTGCGAGGAGTATAAAATGCTTGTATTGAATATCAGATATCACATGCGGAAGGATAAACGCACCACAGTAAAGCAAGAAAAAACGATATTGTGTTGCTTTCCATTTAGATATCTCGTTTATATCAAACACTTTACGCTGAAATTCTACCGGAATCATTGGTTTCAGTGCAGTTATCATCTCTTGAAAAATAATAAGTTTTGACTTTTTCATTCTCTGACGGCTACTGGATGAGGTCCATTTCTCAACAAGCCATTTCATTACTCCCAAATATAAAAGATGCATTGGATCGATTGGAATAGATTTAATAATATGAAACTTTGGTAATCTAAGAAGCGGTGAGTTGAGGTCAGGTAAATGATGCTGCGGATCAGTTTTTCGATGGAATGATTTCTTGGTTCTTTTCGGGCAGTCAATTTCTGAATAAACTCTTCTTCGGTTGATGGTGATGCCTTTCACTGTGCAGCGCTCGCAAGCATGAAAGCCTCCATGGCTCTTTACACGTTTTAGGTATGCTCGAGCCGGTGAATCACATATTAGCGCCCTTATGCGGAATTCATATTTCTTCTCCGCAATCATAATGCCATTCGTAATTAAACTCTCTGCTTCGGATACAAAATCTTCAAGAAATTCAGCAACCGAGAGCGGCTTTGAATTTCCCAAATAAATTGCTATTACAGCAGGTGCGCAGTGAAAATTATCATCCTGATTTTTCATAAGTATTGGCCAGAATTGCTGATTCGAACTGCGATACACTTGAACACCGTCTATATTTATAAGCACTTCGATTGTTTCACCAGTATAAACATCTGTAGAGATTTTTTTTTTTCAATTGAGCTTCTATGCCGATGTACGCATAGCTTCCTGCAGCTCCTTTTTTAGTTCTCATTGAACGAACCGTTTTAACTTGACGCGAGCCTAGAAGAGTCTGAGCAGTTTTTGGCAAGTTAACATACCCTTCGGAGCGAAGCAACACCAATAAATCTGTCAAAACGTTGTGCTGCAAGGTATGTGCATGTTTCAAAGCGAATGAAACGAGTTTCTCTCTCATCGTTAAATCTGTTGATTTTGAGGTAATACTTTCCAGAGAATGTTTGTGTTGTTCGCCCACATCAATCTCTTCATCCAAGCTTTCAAAATTATTTTCACAGCCCACCGACGGATCATATTCAAACAAGTCTTCGGATAGTTCATTACTTGTTGTTTGATGCACATTGATATTTGTGTCTTTTGCATTTGTATCTTTTTTGGATATACAACCAATGATTTTTTTATATCCTTCTGCTAGCTCGTGACTTGTATTTTCGTTTTTACTTATTTTATTCAATTTTCGATACTTCTTAACACTATAGTACCGTTTTGACATATTTAAATGGAATGCACAAAACACATTAATACAGTATTTAATATAATACAATATATAATGCACAGAAATTAAATTATCAAACTTCGAATATTTACAGATCTATGCTTTATCGGTGATCGTGATATTGTTAACGCGATTGTTACTACAAACATATAGTTGCGGGTGTCGCAAGTTTTTATTCACGCAAAAGAAGTGGTCAAATGAATTATAGGAAGAGAAAAATGTGAGCTTATGAAGAAGGCTGTCAACAGTCGTTTGCTGTTCATACTCTGAAGCTGGCCTATAACCGGCGATTCTTCCATGGCAACACTGAAGCCAGGCTTAGGTTGAACAAAGGTGAATATAGCTACGTGCGCATAACTGGGTAAAACGGGGATTACCAACGGTCAGTCGCCAATTAAAAACCAAGGTTGGTCCAGCACCGGCAGTTTATCGTACGCCGATACTCAAGAGAAGCACGAGCTGAGTATCGGCAGACATATCGGTCCAGGGTCGGGACCAACGTTGTAAGCCTGCAATTGGTTTCCCAGTACTGCGCCATGTGCAGGCCATGTCGTAGGGGTTGGCAATATTTTCACGGGTATACTCGCATAAATAAAACACAGCTCATGCTATGCAACCTTGAAAACTCAATGAATGGTTGTGTGAAACTGTTTTTCTATCTGCGACAGGTTTACAAACTTCAAGTGTCTTAAAATCAGTGACGAATTCACAATTCACACTTGTCGCGTACCGTGGACTTGTTCATGCATCTCAAAATCTACCAAACAATTCTGGATGCTCTTATAATCAGTTTGTCGATTGGGGTCGGGTTTTTCGCGCATGCGCAACTGAACAAGCATCATTGAAGTATCAATATCTAGTGAAAAGAGGTGTCGGGCATCGGGTTCATTATTCAACCATTCTGCTAAGTTTGTATTAAACTATTATATGACACCAAAAAAAGGTTTTAAGACGTATATAACTTTCAAATAAATAAAAATTATATAATATGTGTATATGTGATATAACAGCTAAATATATATGCTAAATAATAGGGAAGTGAGTAGTGAAATAATTGTTCACACTTTTTTATAATAAAAGAAAATTTTATTTGGCAGACTCTCAAAGAACATCAACATTCGTTGCAAGGGTAAGGAAAACTGCCAAAAACCTTACCAGTGTTCGTACAAAAAAACAATTGTTATTATAATTTGATAAAATATATATATAATAAAAACAAAATTCACAAATTAATATCACATGTAATTAAAATCCCAGAAAAAGAAAACAAAACATCATTTATTAACAGATAAATAAAATATTATAGTTAAAATCTGGAAAATAAAAACTGAATTATATATGTATACACATATATATAAACTATATAAATAAAATATAAGTAATTCCAAAAACAAAATAAAAACTTATTTATTTATAATGAGCAATAAGTAATAAAAAAAGGAACTTGCATTTAGAAATGTGGTTAGACAGGTAATTCAGTTAAAATAAAATTCAGTTCATATCTATAGTTAAAAGAAAATACATATAAAATATATAAAGATATGAAAACAAAAAATATAAATGTATAATATAAAAAATAAAAATAACGAAAATTAATTTGCCATCGAATACCGTCTATTATAAACCATTACCTTTACTTTTTCTCGTATAAATTTTTCGGATTGTGTAAATTTAAATGTTCCGAGTTTACTTCAAAATTTAGGCAGTTAATGCCGTTAGCCTGAAAAAATGATCGCGTTACGCAAATTGCATTAACAATGTCTGTAGATAAACGATTTCGTTTCTTAGTTTTTACATCGGTTACTATCGAAAAAATTCGCTCGGCTTCTGCATTTGAATGTGGGAAAGATAGAACTGCTTCAACTAATAAATCAATATTTGGAAACATTTTTGTGTTATTAATGTCTTTAAAATCTAGTATTTTTTTCCACATCTCGTCTACTTCTAAGAAAGCTAACTCTTTTTTCTCTAGGTCATTATAAACCGATGGTAAGGTTGTCCATTCGTACGCCAATTGTACTGTGTCTATATTTCCTATTCTCTTAGCAATGTTACTCAAGTCTTTAATTTTATTTCTTCCTTCGTCATACAAAGCAATTTGCGTATCTAAATTGTTCAAAAATGATATCTTTACATGGCAATCGTTTTAACATGCCCCGAATTGCTGTTATATAAAAATTTAAACATTTTACTTTAATGTGATACGCGCATTCTGAAGGCAGTGTTGCTAAAAAGCTCTCACATTCCGGTCCTACACATATATTATTGACATTTAACAAATTATGTTTATCATTCATATTTAAAGTCATAATATCTTTTAAAGCGTCCATAGTAATAAAATTTTGTCCAATGTCGCGAATTAGTTGTTGACTCTTTTCAAATAATTTATGAATAAGAATTTTACGCGATTGAAAAGAAGCGTTATAAGCATTCAAAAAATTTAATGAATATTTTAAAAAGAGTAAATATATTTTCAATGAATCGTCGTTTAATAGTTCGAAAATAGTCTCTGCAGATTTTGATTTATCCTCAACTATTGCTAAAAGAAAATACTTTTTTAAAACGTCCCAAATTACAAGTAATCTAACAACACATTGCTGTAGAACAAGCCATCTAGTGTTACTCAACTTTAGAATCTTACTTTTTTCCATATTAAAAAATTCCTGACATTCGTGTAAAGTTGCGCATTGTTTTGCACTGCCCGAAACAAAAGTTGCAATGCCTCGAATTACCACAATCATATATGATTGTGGTAATTGTTCGCAAGCTTTGCTTGCTATAAGCGCGGCTGAATGGCAAATGCAATTTAATAATACAAGTCCCGGTATTTTTAATTTCAAACGCGACATACAAGAATTATTACGACCAATCATTACAGACGCGTTATTACTTGCCATCCCAACAATATTAGTTAAAGGAATTTGTTTTTCTCTTAGAATTTCAAAAATTTTATTCGCGGAACTATCTGTTCCATCCATCGGTACTAATTCTAAAAGTTGTGTTTTTACTTTTTTATCAATTGGTGATACATATTTTACAAGAACACACATAACTTTAGAATCGGAAATGTTAGTACTTTCATCCAATAATATCGAAAATTTGCGCGTTTGTAAATTTTCTACAAGTTTTTGCGTTTCATATTTTACAATTACTTGTGTAAAAATATTTTTACATTTATCGTGGGCCAATGAAATATCTTGCAAAACTTTAGAATCATCAAAAAGATTTTTTAGTAATGGAATTAAGTGGTCCGCGGTGTTGAAAGCAATGTTATGCTCAGCAAAAAATGCTGCTAATTTTATTTCCGCGTTTTTTACTTTATTTTTGTGTAATTCTGATACGGGAACTCTATCATTATTAATATTGTTTTCTTTATTTTGGAACATTATGTTTTCAATGTGTTTGACCGTCTGTGAGTGCTTGTTTAAATCTGTTTTACTGCAATAAATGGTTTTATAACAAACGGTACAAAAGGCTTTATTAATTGTAGGATGTGGAGCTGGAGCCAACCATCCTTTAAAAATTTCCTCATCTAACCACACTTCCTGGAATTCTCTAATCTTCCGTTTTTTCGCTCTTTTATTTGGTTTCATCATTCCATCCGTTTTCGCTCCTTTATTTGGTTCCGTAATTCCAATAATCTAAGTTAATAATCTAAGTAATAATATAATTAATTATACATACTTATCTATACTTACCTTTCCGCTGCTCCCGCGGTTTCCGCCCGCCAAAACTTATGTGACCATAAAATGATCTCATATTAGTGACATAGTAGGGCAATGGTTTCATGTTACTGTTGTCGCGCATGCGCGAAAAACCCCACCCCAATCGACACCCTGCTTGTAATACTAGTTTAACAATAAGAACAACGATTGATACTTTAACATGTAGTCAATGTGAACGAAAAGAAATTATTTATTGCACGCAAACTAAATGCACCGAAATTTTATGGCATAAGAGCAGATATATTATACAGGAAGTTAACGAAAGTCCATAAACAAATTGTTGTAAAGCGATGAAATCTAATCTCCACTTGGCAATAAGTTTTATTCATGGGTTGAATGAAGTGCCGTATAGAAATCGAGAAATTCAGGTAGTTTCTGGACTCGTTTATATAGAAACCTAGGCAACGCAGCCCCGCTGTTGTAATCCATGAGAAACGATGAAAGGATTCGGGATGCCGAAGACCCCGAGGGAGGCGTTGGTCCACTGCGGTATAATACATTGCACCTACGTCTTTGTCTCAATTTCAAGAGAAACTTAGCCTCAAGTTCTGATACCATGAGCGTTTTCACGTTTCCCCAAGCGCGGTTTGCTGTACATATATAGTTCTGCTATATACTATAATATAGAGGGTGGTCTATTTATCTTGGCACAGTCGAATATCTCGAAAACCAGGAATATGTGTTTATTATGAAACTTTCTTTATATGAAGGAAGGGGCACATCTTATGGTGTTATGCGCATTTTTCTATAATAGCCCTTTAAGGATAGAAACCACTATAGGAGGTTCAAACAATCCATTATTTTACTACATAAATCGTTAGCTGAACTATCCAAGAATATGCTGTCAAAAATTCTAAGCCAAATTATAATTCGTTTAGATTTTATCAGCATAGAACAGAGCGCTCACCGGGTACAGGTTACAGGCTCGAGCGCGCAGCAGGTAAGTTTTCTCAAAATGACTTTGTTCACATTTACGGGAAGTTTAATTCAAAAAGTAATGAACTGATCATTATGAAAATTTATAGTATGATTCTTTATGAAGTCACGAAACATATGAACAACTTTTGTGATGACATCATGATTTTAAGGGAGTTTTCATGCATCATTAGTGAACAAAAATGGCGAAAGGCCATAAGGTTATAAAGTATATCGAATCTGCCTTCCAGAGATAATTTGATGATACTGGGAGGATATGTAAGTACTAATAAAATACTATGATCCTGAAAGTTTCAAATCGCTAACTCAATTTTGAAAAAAAAACGCAAAATATGTAATAAAAAACTGCAAAAAATGTTTCTCAGGAACGCTTAAATCGAAGATAGTAGTTTCTGGAAAAAAATTAAGAGCTATATCGGTTCATAAGAATTGTGATACAATTTTTACACAATTATAAAACTATTTTTTTTAAATCCTCATTAATTTTTCTGTAGTGTCATGAATTTTTTAAATCTTAAAAAAGATACGCCACAGTTGAAAAAAATAGACCTAAATATTGCCTAAATAATAACTTTATTTATATGTTTTAATCTGCAATTTTATTATTTTAATGCATATTTACGTAATTTGTGTTTTTCAAAACAATATTTCACGTTCAAAACAATAACAATTAGTTTTTTGCCAAAGTCGAAAATTATCACCTCGAAAATTATTGTGCGCCATTAAATGTGCCCTTTCATACGAAGAAAGTTTTATGATAAATATTTTTTCATATTCCTGTTGGATTCCGAGACATTTGGTTATACCAAAATAAATGAATCATACTATTTTAGGATGTTCCACCGTGCCTACTGTATACGAACTTATGTGGAACATTGAAACCGCGAAAACGTACTGGGCCGAGTCATATAAACTTTGGACTATTCCTAATGGAAAATCGAGTGACTCGGTAGGATGTAGAATAAGGGCAAGTACATTTTACACTTTAACCCATTGCTCTATGATTTAAGTTCTAACGACGCACGCCAGAAACATAAACAAAACTGACTCGTCTTCGTGTCATTCCGCGCGTTCGGCAAATTGCTCTTATGTTGTACCATTCGCGTATGTCTTACGAGATACAAATATATTTCTAAGATATATCTGGCTTAATTGTATAAGATATTTAATCTAATAAACTATAATATCACTACTCTCATTATCACCATCAGACATACTTAAGACGTGTTTTCATTTTGAAAACATTTCGTAGAAAATTTCTTTTATTTCTACTACAGTCCGACCTCCAAATAAGAAACCAGAAGCCCCCAAGGGAAAGAATTGTTCTTATATATCGCATGCCCGCATCAGGTGCGCGCTCCGCCCCCACTACCTCTGTCTGTCTCTCTCACCCTTTCTCAGAGGTGCCGCGCACGAAATTCTTGAACTCAGAGTTCGAGCCGAAGTGGGGAAAGCGCTCGAGTGAAAAACTGGGGAAAGTTTCTTATTGCCGGGTTTCTTATTTGGACGTGGGTCTGTATTTTTAAGAAAATATATTGTCGTGTGTGAACGTGACGAAGAATAACACGTAACTGATGTGAGACAATATGATGATAAGAATGTACCACGCGCCTGACCTGCGCTTTCGTGATATTTCGTTTTGGCCCGTCCGATACACCACGCGTCAAATACGTGATAATAAATTTTGGCCGGAATACCTGATCACGTACGTCGCCCGTGGTTGTAGGGCAAGGGGTTAATTGTAAAATAAACCAAAGCGATTCGCGATTGATTCGGACGATTTTTGATTATTTGTGTCACGCGGCTGCCCCTCACAATGAATTATGCAATACTGACATATAGATAGACGTATATAGACGTATAGAAAGTATTCAGGAAAAAGATGCTGAAAATATTTGACCGGCACATGTAAGAAATTGTAAAAAAAACTTTGTAAGAGTTGTGCAATAAAAACTACTTAATAATAATAATATTTGACCGGCACTTCTTTCCCACGCACTGTTGGCAGTTTGTACCTATACGAAGAACGCAGAGATACTTTATAGAGCATATACGTATTGCTAACAAAACTATATACCTACGTCTGTGTGTATACCTACTCGCGTGCCCATGCATGCATTCCGGTGTGTGTTTGTGTGTGTGTTCGTGTATGTGTGTTTAACAGAGTTGCAGAGGTATTACACTAGGAGAGTCGAAAGACGAAATGCATCAGTAAACCTCTTTTTATTTTTATGCGAATGATGTACGAGAATGCCACATACAATATTCAAATGCACTCTCTTTCTTTCGCCACTCGATTTCACGCGTCAAGCTTTCCACACCAATGTTAACATTTTCCGCAGCAGAAAAAGAAAAGCAAGAAGAGCAGGGGGCATGCACCCTTCTTATTCCTACGCTTTATCTTCTTTGACTTGCGACTTGCTACTAGGTTATACTTGAAGCCTCTCTCCTCCACCTTACGTTCCTCCGCATCGGCTTATCTTCTTTTGGTACATAACGTGAAAGCCGTGGGCGTCAAATTGACGTATAAATAAAATGAATTTCGAGATCAAAGAAATATTGAAGATTTTTCCAGAGTATTTATACCAAGTCGTTGAATATATAGGTACGTGGGATTTTATTGGTGTCATTGCCGAATATCGATAAAACGCCAAATATTGAGTGACAACAAACATTTGGTCTACATTACAATCTAAATTAAACTGGGTACTTAACATTTTAACGTTGATTGGCGAATACGCATTTATCCCTTTTCGCTATAAAATTTGATTCGCTTTCCAGGGAGAGACCATAGCTAATACAGTAATGTATAGCGCGGACAGTCAGATGAGCTAGAATTCTACGGGTTGCGTACGTATAATATATTATTATATACATGAATCTTTGAGAGAGAAGCGAATATAGAGAGGGAAAGAGGGAGAGAGAGAGAGAGAGAGAGAGAGAGAGAGAGAGAGAGAGAGAGTTTGACGACGAAGCGGAGCGTATCGCAATTTATGGGCGACAGCTCATGAATTATCGACGGTAATGAGTCAACTGGGGACTGTAATTTGACGCATATAATATTTAGTACCTTTTCCCGCTCACTCTCTCTCTCTCTCTCTCTCTCTCTCTCTCTCTCTCTCTTTCTATCTCTTACTAACGCACTTTGTCTTTTGTGGTCTCTTGCTATAATACTATTCGCTGCTATACTACTCAACACCCTCTGATGGCGTGTTAAACAGTGGAATCACACGGGAAGAACACACGGTGCATAGTTGGAAGAAAATAGAAGAAAGAACGCTTCTATAATAATAGAAGTTATCCCGTTGAAGTGATGTGAGAGCCTTTATATTTTTGATTCATTAGTTCCTATGAAACGGCTCGATGAAGCAAACCAGAGGGTCTAATAAGCATGATGTTTATGAGGCGAACTACACTGCTTTCACACCTCGAATGTCTGGCATTTTTGTATGTTTAGACCCGTTTGATGTTATTCAAAAATACGGTAAATCGATCAAAAGAATTTCGTGTGGTTCATCTAGGTAATTGTTGACTGTGTAAATGTGCAATAACATATGTAAATCATCATACTCTACTGAAACTAGATATATTCGAATGATTGAACAATAACGACGAATATTACATATGGTCTAATCGTGCCATATATGAGAATGGGAAGAAATTAGAGGTGATTCTGGAGGTGCCGCCGGTACTAGATCCAAGTTTGCCTAAACATCGGGATATAAGGTTTTTTCCAGAGGATGAAAGGTTTAGAATAATCCGAGCTCCATTTTTATCCACAGCGCCGATGATATGAAATTTCATTTTGGGGGTGAAATTTGGAAAAAACAATTTTCATTGAAAAACTCTTTAATCGAGGATGGAGGTCGATTTTATCAAACGATGACACCAAATAAACTTTGGTGCCGTCGAAAAAACCTCCAAAAAGACCAAAGTTTAATATGTAAGTAAAAAATTTAATTCTATTGATTTCATGGTATTCAGATCAATCGAACTGACCGGAAATAGGTGGAAAAAAAATTTCGAAAAAAAAATATGAAAAAATTCTCGCGAACCACCAAGAAGTGATACAACTTTTTACCATCTTGAGATTTTGTTGTAAACCTCATCGTTTTCGTTCTGCGTACCAATTTTCAAATCGTCTATTTTTTCTCAAAAAATGAAATATCTTTGGAAAAAACAATCGTAGCATATTTTCTAAAAAAAGAAATTGAAGCTTCGACTGTTCCCTTTACGATCACGGTTAAAGAAATATGCTAAAAAAATTGTACTATGAAAGGTGTCCACTCAAAGAAGAACAAGAAAAGAGCCAAAAAATTTTGGTTTCAAAACTGGGTGCCAATTGTAAAAAAGATCGTAACATTTTTTTAAAATAGCCAAAATGAAGGTAAATTGCTCCTCTTTAAAATGATGTTGGTTAAATTGGCCTAGGCTAACTATCGGCGAAATGACATAAAAACCGTTCCGGCACTCTATACTAGAGAGTGTCCACTCAATTTCGTCACCGACTGTATCTCTTCAATAAATTATTTTGTACATTGAATAAAACATAGTAAAATGGCACATTGTATTAGCGTCACAGTATAGACTGATACTATTCACGGGCTAGTTTCAGCTCCGTGGGATGTAGTCCCATATTATTCGCTGATTTTAGAAACTGTAGACATTATTAGAGAAGTACAGCAATTGACGAGGAAAGAAATATTCCGCATAATGAAGAATACTCTTGCTTTTCAAACTGTGGACGATGCAGTACACATTCACTGATGACGACACTGACGCTTCCAGTATACATACCGACAGTGAATCTAATTATAGTGAATGTGACTAAATTAATCTAACGTAGATGTAGTACACAAATTAAAAAAAAATGTTTTCTTATCCAATCTTCAGATCATTTGTACCTAGTTACTTGCCGGAATCTTTCAGGTTCTTATACATCGCCGACGCAATTACGATAAAAATATTTTGTTTATTTAAAAACATACATCTTATTCGTAATAAGCGTAATGGAAAACTCCAGATACATAATTTCACCGAAAAATAAGAATTTTATATATACTCAGTCGCCTATTGGAACCCCCATTTTTGTTTGCCAAAACTAATATTGGGTTCGTTATCGGCGATCCTGAAAACCCCCGAGGAAAACATTTCAAAGCCGTTATATAGGCAACGTTTTGAGGTTTTGGCCAGCTTTTTGGGATTCTGTCCCACTGTGCAACGCCTGTATGAAAAGTATATATATATATATATATATATATATATATATACTTTTCATATATATACTTTTATATATATATATATATATATATATATATATATATATATATAAACTGTGGTAACTTGCTGTACTCGAATTATAGCCGCTATCGGTACGTGACATTATGAGTATTCTTTTCGCGGACCGATATTTCCTCTATATATGATCGAGTATGTGGAATACACAATGCGTGCTACGTATAGACAATACAATACAACATACTTTATATACGCCCTCGATGATCGAAATATTTGGAGGCTTTTCAGCCTGCACGTTGCAACAAAAGCACTGAAGAAGAATGTAATTCGATTATGTAAGTTAAGATTCACGGACTGTCTACCATTTCTATACACAGGTTAGCAACGCAAAGTTTCTCTCTTGCCCCATACTCAACCCATATATTGGAACGATTCGATATTAGAATAAATAGAATTTGGCCAAATATCAAATTATGAATTTTGAATATCGTCCTCTCTCTTTTCCAAGGATTTACACACTGGGCTGGCTGGATATGCTATTTTTAGGAATGGAACTGTTGCTCCACTCCCTTTCTAGCCACTCAGGAAAAGATAGTTTAAACCCCACATTTGAGTTGGAAGTTACATTATTTCATAAACTACATACATGCTGCTCGCTTATGAGAGCATATTGCTGTCAATATCGGTCGCGAATTTGAGGCGGACTATCGGAACGTCACGAGGATAAGAATGTTCACTGCATGTATGCTTCTGATTGATCCACCCATCATTTCTAAAATGTCATATACATTTTTTTATCGACAGCGTACAAACGTCACGAGTAAGTTAGATGTCGTGAGACTCTCAACGTTAATATTATCGAGCTTCGACGGAAAGATGTATACATATGACATCACGGTTGTGGCGGACCCATACGTGGCACGCAGATACGATGTCCTCAAGAAAAGAAGAGAGGCCATTATATTTTTCCATGTTCCAAAATTTATTTCACGGTTAGGTGGCATAAGCTATTTATGGTTGTGTACAGAGGCAGAGTTCAACTGTGCCAGGTTCATGATGAGGGCACGCGACTATTATACGAAGAGGAGAAATATTTTTGTCCATGACACGACGACTGCCACGTAAATAAATAGTAAAATTCCCACATCTTTTGACTCTCTCACCCGTTGACGAAGTATGCATGTATAAACCATACGCGTACTGCGCCCGGGAAATACGTGCTGTGTGCGCTTTTGCCCCAGCCCCCTCAATTTCTCTCTGTTGAATTCTCTCTCTCTCACTGTCTCTCCCTCTCTGTCTCTCTCTTTGTCTTTCATCTCACCATCTCGCACTATACAAAACCATGCGATATATCCGTGGGGGATGTCTTATTTTGCATAACTATAATGCAAACTTCGTAAATGCTCTCACTATGTTCTTATGTCAATCGAAGATCTCTTCTAACCGATTGAGCAATGTTTCTTTGAATTTTTTCCGGCAGAACGAGATGAAAAGCAGTGTTTAAAATTATAAAGGAGGTCTTACAGAAGGAGAAATTATAGGAGGGTTATGTACTAATGCTGTCCACTAATTGTAAGTGGAGATCAGGCAAAAAATGACTAGACACTTGTAGAGTTTGCAAGTTATATTCTACATTCGCCAAACGGTTGATACAAAGTTTCAACAAATTACTTTTTAGAAGAACTTTTTGTAATGCTTATTTTTTATACGATATTTTCACGACTATATATAACGAAGTACAGTGCCGATTTATATTTGTTAATTAGCAATTATTCAAAACTTCTGCCTTATATGAACTTTCGTAAAATTTCCTGAGAAAATATTGCACATACTTTTGACCAAAAAATTTGAAATATAAAGCTGTGTAGTGCAAGACGATTCGCTGAAATAATTATTACTGAACACATGAAACAATACCTCTGAACTTTAGATTTTATTCCTCTCGAATTTCAGAGATACTACCTGGAGTTGTAATTTTTCATCTCCTGTAAAAAAGTATGAGCGAAATAAAATCGTTTCATCGCGTTTACTTCGATTTTTTATATCTGGCATATAGCACCATAAGCATGCGATCATGAAATCTTGGCAAAAGATTTAGGAAATATGGACTCTGCAATGTACATACATACATAAAATCTAACGTATTTCGAAGAATGCATCGTAACATGGAGACTTGGTGCAGTAATAATTTTCGTGTTCTTCTTTATACGAGAGCAACGCTTTTGCCCCCTGCTATCATATCCGCTGTGGTTAGTATATGTATATACCCAGGGATTTGTAAACTGAAAGAGGTTAGTAGAGAAGAAGCGGTAGAACAAGTAAAAAACAAAGCATAGGAGTTGTGAAGGGGTGGAACGTTCTTGCAACAATTGTCCAGATAAAAAACGATAGAGGAAAAAGCGAATCTTTGGCACACATACAACCCGGGAATACAGCAAATAAGCAGCAGACAACCCGTTCTCTCGTCGCGGTTTATACTATTTCGTCTTCTTTCTGTCCATTTCTCTCTCTCTGTCTCTCTTTCTCTTTCCCCTTTCCCTCCCCCTTTCTCCCTCTCAATTCGACCGAAATATCAGTGTCCCGGAAATCGGACGACCGTGCTCGGTTGGACCGACTGTCCAGCGTATGTTCGAGCGCAGATTCTTACTAACCCACGCACGAGGACAACCAGGCAGAAAAAGAGAGAGAGAGCAAAACGAGCACTGCAGGCGAGACAAACCGGCTGAGTTATCGTCCGCGGGCTGCTCTTTGGATGCGCCACAAATAAACCTTCTCAGCCGGAGGCAACTTGCAATGACTGGTAGATGGCAACGTGTGCACCGCACAAACACAGCTTTTCTCTCAATCTCCCTCGTTTCCTCTGTTCTTGTAGCTCGAGCTCGGTGAACGTCTCACAGCTCCACCTACTTCGCCATATTATATTCCTCTCTTCTTCTTTCCCTTTAAGCAAAGGGTTCAATACGGTTTGCGAAGAGACTCACGTGGCGCATCAATTTCAGAAGTTCCGAGGAATAGTGAAGACAATATTGACGATACATCGGCAATAAACGAATAAATATCGAATCCCGTGTACCGCCATTGTAAAACCAAGCCTTTCTACGTTCGAAATGAAACATTTCATACATTACATATCTGATACTAATAATAATAACAATTATATTTATAATAACGTTTGATAAATAGATGTATACAAACCTTTATAATAGCGTAGATGTAACATTTTACATCGGTACGACGTACGCCAGGAGGAATTTTGGAATTTAACGAAGTTAAATTGATTCCCAAAATTACCCTGATATTGACCGGTCAGTTTCCAGGTGAAATGACAGCTTACGGTGTCTGCCCACTATACCAAATGATACCATGGCCGTGCTATGAACGTATCAGGCACGGAAAGATATACGATACGGTCTACTATGCCCACTAGACCGTTCCGTCACCGACCAACATCGTCGCTTGTTATATCTCCGCCGACAATTCTTGACGGTCCGTGTATAGCACGCGACGGTGTTGGTCGGCGACGGAACGGTCTAGTAGGCATAGTCTAATACGTTTCAATACAAAGAATATTTCTTTGCCTGGCACGTTCCTAGCACGGTCATGATATGATCCGGTGTAGTGGGCAGATGCCTTTACGGTTATTCATGTAAAATACCAGCGAAATATTATTTTATTGAAGATAAATATGTTTTGCCTGTAGAAGTAAGCGAGAGTGAGGTCAGCGAAGTAAGGGGTAAAGCATATATATGAAGGAGTATTGTGAGAGCTTAATAGAACATACGCTAGAATACCACGGAAAGCTTTATTGTTTATCTAGTTTTATGGCGTATCCTCGAGCATTTTGAAACCCTGTTTGAAGCAGATCCATTGTTGAGAGCACGAAATATTAAGCGAAAATCCACGAGCTCTCTGAGGTTCATATTTACTTGAGCGGTCCGATTTCTTGTTGCAATTTGGCTTTTGCGAAGATCTAGAGTTGAGAAAATTCCCTGTACTCAGGGAATTGTCTTTTCTCGAATTTGCTGATTTTCCAGCTATCGCCAGACAGTATATTATACCACCTTACTATTTCTGTATATAGCTTGAATTGTCCCTCGCGTTACGTACAGACGTCAGAAAGATAAATGCGTCACGACAGCACCGGTATTATCTAACAATAGGCACCGAACGAGATCTCAATTTCGATTTCTGTTTAAACGAAATTTGTTTTTTCGTCAACAAATTTTGACCTCATTTTGTGAGGTCAATTTTTGATCAACAAATTTTGATCTCACAAAATGAGGTCAACTTTTGATCAACAAATTTTGATCCCGCACGTTTGAAGGCGGCGTAACTATTTCGTAAATTGTCACTAGGAACCCTGAATAAACCGATGTATCAGAATATACTTGACAGAAAATTGACCAAAATTGACGTTGAGTCGATTCAAACAATCTCGTAAAGCATCGATATTGCTTTGCAGTATAACGTCTTAGCTGCATGTGACATTCTGTACTTGAATCTCTCTAATAGACCCGATTAAATTTCTTGGTTGTTGTTCCGAGTATTAATTAACCATCATTGTTGAAACTCAAAAGGTCACATGTTTTATCTTAAACAAAGGATCTAACGTTCTTGGTTCCTACAAGAAACTCGACCAAGTTTCTCGGAAAAATCTTATCTTTAAAACAAAAACGCGTAGTTGGGAAAACAGACCTCGAAGTTGATACTCGAAGTATTCCTACACTAGCTAAATTTTCCGAAATCAATATTTTATATGATATATGAAGTTAAGTGTTTGAAATCAGTCTGAACCAGAATCCCGATGTCGATACTCCACACCAAAAAAGATTACGAACCATCCTCGAGAGGCCATGGTGTAACTAGTGAATATTACTCAAATAGCAAAATAGTTGTGTGCATTTAAATTAAAGAAGTTTAATTGTAGAATTATGTCTTGACACCTTCCTCCCATTACAGTAATGATCATAATGTTTCTAGATGCACGTTTAGGTTTAACATTTTTAGTAATGAATCTTTAATTTTGAAATAAGCAAATCCTTCTTTGATTGAATCTCACCTTACAAAATTATAAATTGGTACAGAATGAAAACAAGTCTCTATACGATGTCAGAAATTCAGGCACGAGTATGATTTAAACGACTTGAATCATCTGGTCGAAGTAAATATGCAAATTGTGCATCCTACTGTCGAAGAACTTTCATTTCATAGAAACTACTGTTACCTATTTTCTGGTATGGAAATAGATATCGAGAATTTCTATGAAATTACAGTTCTTCGACAGTAGGCTGTAGAATTTTCATACTTAACTCGACCGGTTGATTCAAGTATGTAATTATTTATGTTGTAACAATCACTTTGATAGTTACATGTTTCATTTTCATTTTCCAGAGTCGTCAACTTTGGTACATTGGACTGTTCTCCGATGGATAAGATTGCTATCTCTCTCTCGTTGGTCTTTGTTAGTCGCTTGAAGCATATACTCATCGATGACTCTTATGAAGTCAACAACGTCGGGGTATTTCCAGTCGCGAGATCACGTCAAAATTCTATTTCTTGTCTTATATGTCATAGGTAGCTAAATACCTATTACCAAAACATACCGAGATTAATCGCATCTAAGAACTTTGAGGATAGTGATATCAGAGAGCCTACACGCTGCAACGAAAGGGTATGAAAGAAGGGGCGGAGAGAAACGGTGTGAGAGGGAGAAAGGAAGAGCAGCGGTCACGCATACAGCTACTTGCCAGAATTGGTGTGAGTCATAGCGCGTAGGTGGAAAAGAAAAGAAGCGAAGATAGACGAGACCGAAGAGAGACTCGATATAGCACCTAGCATCTCTAGCTCCTCGGGTTAGTTGAAGAGGCGAGCGGGAAGATTTACGGGTGCCCCGGTAGACTCGACATATTCTCTCTCCGAGGTGTGCTGCCCTGGCTCGTACGCCTTCGTAATGTGTACGTGTATGCCGGCGCGGTCTGCCCCACAATACACACCGGGTCTGCGAGCTGCGCGCCACCGCGAGACGTTTACGGACGAACTCCGACCCCTAAGCGAAGACTAACGGGCGCGGTCCCAGCAATAAAATAGCGCATCAAGCCGAAGGGACCGCACTGAGACACAACTCGACCAGGAATCTCTCTGTCTCTCTTCCTTTCCCTTTCTCTCTCTTCTCTTCATCGTTCTCTATCTAACTTTTTCTTTCCGTTTCTCTCGCTCTCCCTCTCTTTTCCCCCATCCCCTTTCTCGTATCCTACCTCTTTTTTATATACTTTCAAAGATGTTTACGCTGCTGATATAGGTAAGGGAACGTGGAACTAGAACTCCTGCATAAAATAGCGCATAGAGACAAGAGCAACTGGTTGGTAGAGCGAGCAATAGATAACTCGACCGCGAGTACCGCAACAATCAAAAGGATCGATGACGAAGTTCGTGATAGTAAGTATAACTTGAAAGCTTTGCGCACCGATTAACAACAAATTCTGCTAGAAGAAATTTTGGGGCAGACCTCCCATGTTATTCCTTCTTTAAGAAAGTGTTTCATGATGAAACATTTAAGTTTATTCGCAGTAAAAATAATAAAGCTGTGAATAATAGTTGTTCCGCCGTCAAATTCGAGATTTCACTTTTTTATTTGATTCGCGGATATTGTGAAAGGTAGAGAATTGGTAGCGTATGATTTTTTTCATATTAGCTAGCCTCCAATTTATGAAACGATATTCCGAAAGAGAAAGGAAAATGTGTTTCTGAATAATATAATATATTAACATAGTAATGTTATCGACTATCTATTGTGGAACTTTTTTATTGTCAGTTTTGCCAGAGTTTTAAATAATATTTGGAAAAAGTGACCAAAAAGACAACAGAAAAGTTCATTAATTAGCCTAATTATAATCTCATTGATCGTCCACCATATAAATTTGAATTTCTACCAACAAAAATGTAGATTTGCGTGAAAAATAGAGTTCACGAGGTAAAATAATGCCCGCGACGCAGAATAAAACCGCTCGAAACTTTCGCTTTTAATAGAAAAACGGTAATGCAAAATGCACGAACTTGGATACAAAATGATTTATCATTTAGTTCACATTCAAATTGCAATATTCAGTTAACAATCACTCGTTTTGTAGACGGTACTGATTCCAATGACGTCGACATAACAACGAATTATAATATATCTTATCCTAGGACAACCACATTCCTCTCTTCTTCCCCATCGCCGATCACACGATGACATAGGGTCTCTACGAGATATTTCATTACAGAACTTATTTCAGGGTCGTAAATATTGGTTGTTTTTATAAATCTATGATAAAATTATTCAGAGAGACACTAATCATATTATATATAAAAGCTGCACAATATTACCATTTTGAAAAGCTCTTACATAGAGTTAAGTGACTTAAACTTTCCAAATATTCAATTTTTACAAAAAAAATAATGCATGAAAATAACACAGCAATTGTATACCAAACAACTCATCGATGAGCAATGGTAACTTCAGCGCCATATAATTAACGATTAAACAAACTTACCTAAGTGAAGTTCAATCGTGATTGTATGAGCGCCTGTTCTAAAGAGATCAGAGTATGTAGTGCCCCCCAGTTCACCCAGTGCCGCAGCAACCTTTAAAAAGAAAAGCAAAATTCCCTACGAGAGCCGCCCGTGCGCTCCGATAGAACACGGTAGATAATCCTTATTTTTGAAAGACCTATTTGCCGTAACTTAAAAATTAGGGTATGTCGAGTGAGATTAATGGCAGGGAGGGACTGATCTCTTCGGAAGAGGTCTATGGGACCCAGGTGTTTTTAAATTGTCATAAATAATGAAATAATGCATTGAGCGATACGAAAAAAATAGTGAGGTATAATTTGAACCTTGTTTAATACAAGGATATTGGTTAGAAATCAAAAATTAATTTTTAAATATGCAACAAAAATTATGCAAAAAAAACTCGTGGAAAATGTCGTCTTTTTTACAAAAAGGTCAGTAACTCTTGTAATTATTGACAAAAAAAAATGGTTTTGCAATCTAGAAACAATGTATTTTGAAATAGACACAGCGGTTTTTCTGTGGACTTTTCAAAAAGTATATTTATTTCATCCAACGCAGGTGCGATTTAGAAGGAAAGAATGAAACGGAAATCTGACTAACGGTCCGATTAAAAATCTACTTCTCAGTACTGAAGTTGAAGATTCAAACTATCGTTAGATGGCGCTACAAAACACCATTGAAGAATTTTAGGAGGCAGTATTCCAGGTCAAAAAAGGGCCTGGGTCCCTTGGACCCAGTGTGACCATTAAGGGTTAAGAGGTCAACGCACACTTAAAAACTTTGTTCTTTCGTGAACGGCTCAAGATAAAAAAAAACATGTAAATGGACAAAATGTATCCATCGACTACTAGACGATCATGATAATAATGATGAATATAACAATAAATGTTTTGTCAGTATACTTACAAAAAATTACACTCCCTCATCGCATCGGCGACCACTACTCGTGAACTGAAAGATGCAAACAATTTTTATCAGCTCTCTTATCGCGAGTTAAAACGGTTATGAAATAGGTAAGCGTGAACAATTTTCCGATCATACTGTAATCTTCGCATGCAGTGGCATGCCGAGGAGAATCTCTTCGTAAAAATACAATAGTAATCCAATTGCGTCCGGTAGTACGAAGTTAGACCGTCATGGGTGCCTCATCTGTGCCACTCGACGATTAAATGAATTGTAATTCAGTTGATTTCCGAAGCTCGAAATCAATTCCCAATCGCAAAAGCCTTACGTATTTTTGTGCCGATATTAGGAGAAAACTGAAGAGTAAATGAAGTCATTGTCATCATGAAAGTCCAGTAATCGAAGAATTCGTCCTTTAACGTCGACGACGTTCCGCCAATACGAGAATATTTTTATCGACTATTTTGACTCATTTTAAGTCACTTTTATTTTTACAACTTATCGTCTCTGCCGCCCGGTAAGAACTTTGAACGTTCAACAAGAGTAAGGTGGGGGGGGGGGGGGGGGGGGGGCTGAAATTTACATATGTCCACTCGCATATTGAAACGACCTTATATTAATGTGAATTTAATCCGGAATGGCAACAGGTTAGCTAATTATACAAAGCGCTTGACTAAAAAATCGAAGGGCAGTTTGAATCCCTTAATTATGAGATATCGAAAAAACAGGAAATATGCATTCGTTATTTTTCTTTCTATTATCTGCGCTCACGGAATTTACATACAAACCGTTTGAAAATTTTCGGAGATACCTATGAAAAAACTTCATTTTTGCGATATACGAAATTAATTGTTATCTGCTTCATTCTCATCTCCAGTGTATAGTTCCTGGCAAAACAAATATTGCTACAATCAAAATGTTTTCATAATTCGTAATGTTAAAACGTGATATCAACGAAAATCGAAAAACACCTTAATTTTCGACGGTGCGTTTCACCCTTTGAAATCGGGTTCGCCGACATAAAAAATACGTGTCGCCTATGTTTATCCATTTTGCAAACATGCCAAATTTCATCGAAACCCGTGCAGAAATGTTAACACGGATACCAAACTACTGATCATATACTGATCAGGATATGGCAGGGATGTGCCAAAACAGGTGTCCCTACAGGAATCCAGATGGTTTCTGCATCGCAAGAAATTTACGTCGGTGACGAGATTTCGAAACTATGGCGCCACTGTACTTTCGGGGTATACCGACTCAATCCTAATACGAAGCCTGTGGTGAGCGTAGATTTTATGACCAATACGAATATATATAGATATAGTAGTAGTAGTACCGGCCACGACCGACAGGTGGCGCATGGCCATTCCGCTTCTCACAAACGAATCATGCGTCCGCTGGCATTATAAATGCGTAAACTGTGCAGAAAAGTATTAAGGTTCCTCTGGAACGTGCTGCAAAGAATTAGCTCACACTCCAATAAGTTTAATATACGATTCTTGGATCGTACAATTACATACACTTTTTTCATATAAGTACATACTTATTATTTTCTCAGCCTATCGTGCTGCTTTTAATTTGTTTTCTTGAAGCCGCGGGTAGAAGCTAGTATTTAATATAATGATTTCAGCAATTCATTATTCTTACGTGATTTGATCGGGATCCCTGCTCGAATCCCGTTAAAGTCATTAACGGATTCGGATCGGAATTCCTGATGGAATCCAGTTTAGAAACCTTACATTTAGTCCTCGAATCTGATCCGACATCTGACTAGATCCCGATTGAGAGTCCGGGACACAGGTCAGAATCCAGCTGTTTCCCTGCCAAAATTTCTGCACGGGAATTGAAGGATTGCCCTCGCAACGTTTCTTTGTAAGTAAGGTGATAGCCTCATGGCCACCTTTCTCTTATTAATTTAAACTTTTGATGCGATAAGTTAAAAATAAAGATTCAAGTTACATATTATTCATACTTTCAAAATATAGTTACGATGCATTGTAATCATGATAAGGAAGGAAGTTTGAGCCGTCTTATACTGGTTTCCATATGTGCTTTCGTTGCCTACATAGCAGGATTTTGAAGTTTCTTTTTTCATTTCAGAAGTTTTACTATACTACAGTACTGCTTTTTCCCATGGGCGTTGAAAACTGCAAAACTCACTACAACAATTCCTGCGACGAAACTATTTATGTGGTATGCGATGATAAATATGTAAAACCATGCTCGGTGGTGATATGAAACAATAAATAATATATTAATATTAAAAAGATAAGAATTATCACCCGGAGCACCAATTGATAACCACAATTGAAAGTAAGGATTAGTGGAAAGCCGGGCAAGATGGGGTAAGTAAGGTTCAGAACTCATTAATTAATAGCATTTCATAGTTTTTTAATCGTATTTAATCTTATTTTCAATTAGTCTGTCTGTTATCCGTCTTGAATAACTATATAGAAGTAATAACGTTTAGCCATTGCAATTGTCATAAAATAACAATTCATAGAAACTAGCAATCAGCCCATCTTACTCGCCCTAACCGGTAAGATGGGGTGATTGGTACACTTACTCCCCTGGTCTTATGATTCTCGTCTACAAACGGCAAATCACACAATAATGAGTTGCTTGCTTTGAGTTGAAAAGTTGTCGTGACGTTTATTTACTTAATAAACAGCGTAACTCATTTTACTGCTGCTCAATGTCGTTTCTTCTTGTTGATTATTATTTTTTATTCTACCGAATGAATGTCAAATTACAAAAATCATGACTTCAACATTTTGGTTGGTCTTGTCATGTGAAATTGCAGTATTCGCATTATTAAACCAGTTAATATCCAAAGTGAACGCGAAATAGCGCCCTTTTTATCCCGGGATCTTAGGTGATCTGTTGATTAATATCGTTTATATAATAACGAATTTACCTTCGTCCAATTTATTCAAAGAGGGTGTACTGTGATCACTTAAATTTGGTATATCGTTCAAGTTGCATGGAATATGCTGACAAATCCGCTGAACGCAGCCTTTTCTGAATTGAAAGTATTAAAAAAATATTTTTTACGCGATTGAACGTCTGGGCAGCCTCGACACTGATCTCGGCGATCAATTTGACGAATGGAGTGCATAATAGGATAGCTGAATTAGCTTCGAGGCATGTTTGGATAAATTAGGAGCGACCTTTTTTGACTACGTGCATGTCACATATTCGCACGTTTTTGTATATAAACATAGAGATACAAATATCCACATACATGTACACACACATATATATCGCATATAACATTTACATACTTTTACTGGTCATAGAGGCTCGTACAGGCTATACAGTAGTATAAATGGTCGCATACTGCTATATATATATATACGCCCACACATCTACATACATAATACGTATGCACGGTCCGTATACAAATCGACGGCGGTGTCTCCCCATGGCAGCAGGTAGTCGACGGCTATTTTTTTGTCGAGTCGAAACAATTTTTATTCCTTCACCCACTCTCATAGTGTATCGTTCTCTCGCTAGCCCCCCCCCCCCTCCATTCACCCTCCCTTTCCTCTCTTCTGCTAGCAAATCACTCTCTCTCTCTCTCCCTCTCTCTCTCTTTCGTTCTCACTCCCCTCTAACTTTATCCCTCCCCCTCTCTTCCCTTTCTCGCATTTTTATATCTATTCATCTCTCAAGCTTTTGTCGTTCACATAGCCAGTTGTACCTCCCTGCTTTTCTCACGCAACTATAAACGTGCGAGTAGATTTCACCCTTTCCCACCGTCTATCTCTCGTTCCCTTGCTCACTACCTTGTATTCCTCGCCCTCCCGGACGGTGACAACAGTTTTCGCTCTCCCGTAAACGGTAAATCACTTCCCGCGCGTCCCGGACCAACACACGTGCACCGACCAAACCTCCCTTACTCTTCCCCTGTTTCTCTCCCTCTCGCCACCGTCACTTCATGCGCTTTCCTTCTTTCATGTCTTGCTGCCCACTATGTCAACCTCTCTTGCTCTCCTGTTCTCTCTATCTTTGTCTTGCTTATATGGCCGTCTCGCGAGCCTCGAACATTTATCAATTATTTCGCGTAAACTTTTCGCACACTCTTCCGTGAAGCCCTTCCTCAACCCCCTTTGGTCACTTTCTCTTTCTCCCTTTTTCTCGCTCTCTGTTTCTCTCTGTCTGTGTGTGTGTCTCTCTCTCTCTCCCGCTCTTAGGGCTCGTATGCTCGTTGGGAGTTACCGCGCGACTATACACGACGGACAATCATGTAATTCAGCCACGTTCGGCGGAGCACACCGGTGGTGTCGTCTCGAGACCTCCCTTGTTATTTATATCACACCTTCTCCAGAGCATATGTGCATATGACTATGTACGTGTTATTCACGTATCCATACATATACAGGCATGTAATGTGTAGATATGGATACAGCGATAGTTTGCGTCTAGACGTGTCCGTTGTTTTTGAAGTTTTCTGCGACTCGTTTGGCCCAAATTTGCTTTTCTTGTACGCATTGATAGCACTTTTTTTTACGGGAGGGCAGGGTAGATTGCTTTCGGTGGTCAATTGTATAACACATCCCCAATTCTGTGGAATCCTCTGATCAATATCTTGCCCAGGATAACGTCATTGCGATTGCGCCCTTATATATTATATATTACAAAGATTGTTACTTATTGACGCTGCTTGTCTTTTCCCCGGAAACCATCATATCTTCCGTTTATCCAAAAATATTTACAATATGCTCCATTATTCTGAATTTCATAGAACTCTGAGTTTTTCTATAAATATCTGTTCAGTGAACTATCATGAGAGGTGATAATTGGTTTGCAGTTGTAGTATTTCATCGAAAGTACAGCTAATAATACATAACCTTACTTGCAGATGTTTCGGGTACCTACAAATAGTTTGTATATTAAGGCGGGTGACCAGTCTGGCTGCTCGAAAGATAGGGATATTTAAAAAAAATTATAAACTCGAAAGTATAAAAAATGAAATATTTTCATTTTTTAACGTAAGGTAAGAACCAGCTTTAAGAATGGCTCAAATCATTTTCAGCTTATAATAGTAAAAAATGGCGGCGCCGCAGACATTTCCGCGGAGGCCCTCGGAGGCCCTCGGAGGCGCACGGAATGGGCGAATGTTACTGCAAGTGTATCACTGACATGTTGCATCCGCAAAAAAATTGCTTATTCACAGACAGTGTTGCTATAATGTAGCGTAGCTTTGTTTCGGCTAAAAATTAATTAATTACGGAAGTTATGGTGAGCCGAAAATGAAAAAAAATGTAGTTTTTACCATCATTTTAAGAGAAAAAACGTCGATAAAAAGACCAATGAATTGATCCCAAAAATCCGAAGCTACATTTTAAATAATGCATCTAAAAGTATTTTCACAACAGTCGAATCGATCGTTTACGAGATTTACTTGCAATCAGTTCGAAAAATATACTTTCGAGATAATAGCAAACGAAAGGAAATGTGCGGTTATTGTGAATCCTGCCTTCCATCAACAATTCCTGGTCCATACATGTCCCCTTCGACAGGTCATTAAGCATTTTGGACTTTTTTCAGAGTTCTAGTTGTTCTTACGTTTTACCGAGAAAAAGAATTAGATTGCATTCACAGTCTCACCGCAATTGGAAAGGATCATCTTACTCCGATAGATCATCTCGTACACGTTTCCCCTACTTACATTTTGAATTACTTTGATTCAATACCCCGCAAAAATTAGATCTTTACATAATTTCCTTAAAAACAGCGTTCTTTACTTTCATCTATTCGGCTATGTACAAAGTTCCATAAATTTATTCCAAAATAACCTGCGTTCGACAGATAATTAATGATGACTCAAGAGGGGTCCTTATGCCGATTCCCTTTATCCGTGGAATAATTGAGCATCAATTATTATGATTAGATCGTAAATCGAATTACAATTCGATATTTTATCGCATCTTAAGCCACCACGGACGCTTTTAATAAGCACGAGTAGATACCTTGTTTTTCCCAAGTTATCCAAAATGTTGTGAGAGGTCGCGATAGTGTCGAAAGACGAGATTGATGAAGGGGATTGGCCAGGACGGTGAGAATATAACTGTTGTCGATTCGAAAGTGCCTCGGGGAAGGTACCTCTATATATCGGCCCAGCAACGTCGGGGCAGTCTTGCAATTTGCAAGTTTCTCTCCTCTCGATACTCGCAACTTTTCTAATAAGTGGTCCCCGCCTATATTGGCCCGGGAGTATAAGTGAGATAGAAAGAGAGAGAGGGAGAGAGAGAGTTGAGAAAAGAAACGAATATCCACGTATACAGATATACATATATATATGTATATACATATATGCGGCCCAAGTGCAGCACGGGTTTCAAAGATTTTTCCCAACGATATTCATTATTGCTTCGCGTTTCAACGTATATCAAGCCTTACCGCAGGGTGAAACTGCTTTTCCCCGCTGTTGCTGCTCCTGCTCTTGGATATTACGTACATTGGTAATAGCCAAAGGGCAAACGTGAAGGAATAGCTTCGTCTTTCCCTTCCAAACTCCTATACCAATGTGCGTTTCTCGCGAACGACTCGCTCCTCGTCCACTCTCTAGTTCTTATCGTCCCTCTCGGCGTCTTTTTCCTCGCACAGTACGTCGCGTTTGCTCCAACGAGAAGCTTGCCCAGCATACAAACGTCGAACATTCTTCGAGTGCCTCGAGCTTAAGTGCGTCGCTCTCAAGAACCAGTATGAACGATATATATATATATTGTATAAAATCTCGTACAGCGTGTGCGGTACTGAGTTCGAAAAAGTTGTTCCGCAACGTTTTTCATAGGGCATCAAAATACTCCCCCCGATTCAAAGCTTCTTTTCTAATAAGATCATGTTGCTACTCTCCCGAATGCAACGTTGTCTGACTTTTTTGAAACCCTTGGGCTCTTTTTTCGTTAGTAACACGAAATCGCGCATTAATTTATATATATAACCGATTACTGATGCGACATATTAGCATATGATGGTGTCCATAATACGAGACGGTGTGTAGGTACCACTCACCCTATTCAAATAGAACCAACTTTTCATTTAACGTACATCTGAAGTTAGCTTATCTCTGTACTGGGTACACGCTAAGTCCTAGAAGGGTGCCTGACCATTTAGATCTTTTGTACAGAGCATAGCGACTTCAAATCCTTAGTGGGCCATAGATCTTTTGTTTTCTCAGCGCAAACACCTGTATTGAGACGTGGGCGTCAAGCGCACCCGTTACGGCCGTACACAATAAAATGGTCGCTCGATCGGCATCGACTCAAGAGTTAACATTGCTCAATGACTCATAAAAAATTTTATCTAACAATTGCTTGAGGGAGAGTGCCAAAGAATGCCAATGTGTTGAATCTTTTGAAAGTGCGACGACACATAAGACGCGTTTAGTAAATGAGATCGTGTCAAATTTATAACACTAATCAAATGAATCGTGCCTTGCAATAAATTGTTGCATCAGATTTGGTAAAGGAGACAATTGCAGATGGTATATCAACGATGAAAACGCCGAGTTTTAATGGCAGAAATACGTTGTGACGAGACACAATTTCTTCCCACGCCTGTAGCCCTTTAAGGCGAGCTAAACGTAAAACCTAAAAAGTCAGTGAGAAATTATTATTTTATTTCCAAAACCCCCCACCCATTCTGATAAGTGCAACTATGCAAATACTTACCGCTACCGAAAAGAAACCTCGTCAGACCAGGAATATCCACCATCGCGCCAAATAGGATCCCCCAAGCATCGCAACACTATCTACATCATCACAGTCATTGTCGCCCCTGCCAATCATAATCTCGAAGAAGAAAACAACGAAGTTAATAAACAAGAAATTACATGAGAAATTGGAAGAAAAATCACCTACCTTTCCAGTTGCCGTAAGAACCACCCTGAGGACATTCCGACCGTTCCAGGATACCGCGAAAGAATTCCTCTGGACGTCCGGAAACACACACAATACTTACCCCACGCACTTTCACTACACGCTTCACTCGCACATCACCTATCAAAATTCGTCAACTGTATACTTCCTATCACGAAAGCCATCATCAACAAAGTGAAGGGGAAAGGAATGAGGACCCATTATCCTAAGACCCGATCTCCATAACCGCGACCCTACCATATAGATCGACCTACTTTCGCCCGTTTCCCGATAGATCTCCCTAGTACCGTCCCAAAATAATTGATTTCCTCATCTCCCAATGTCGCTTGATCCGTGCCGTTCCTGACCAGTTGATAAATTGATCGCCCCGGCTAATCAGAGACCGCGGGAAAATTCCCGAACTTCCGGTCGGCCACATGGCCGGCACTTGGAGTGTGGCTGCCATGGAGTGAAGAGTGAAATATACATATGAGGCATTTCGCATGAAGTCATCCAGCCTAAAACATAAAAGTTTTTTAATCGTCTTGAAATTTTTATGGTCGATAGTCCTATTGATAGTGAAGCTTCAGCAAAAATTTTAAGGCTCTAGCTCAAACAGTTGCCTAGCAATAGGGGCTCAAGTTTGTACCCGAGAAATATAGCGATTTTTAAAAGTCAGGAGTGATTTTTAAAGCATTTTCTGCGTACTTTAAGAATACATTTTTTATTTTTAATAAAATTAATAAGTTCATCACAATTCTTTAAGGTTAATGTTAAAAATGACTTTTTCTCAAAGATCGACACCTTCGATTTTTAAAAAAAAAATTTATAAAATAGTAGGGTTCTTTCTGAACAAAACAGTATATAATGTCCAAGATGGGCCAGACCTTAGTTTCGGAGATACAGTAGGATTTACCAGCGATCGGGCGCTTCACGTACAGGAAACGTTGTCAGGTGTATCTCGCCGATTTTGATGAAATTTGGCATGGTCATAGAACGGACAAAAATAGGCGACACGTATTTTTTATACGTGCCAAGAGTGATTTTGAAGGGGTGAAACGCACCCTCGAAAATGGGGGTATTTTTCGTTTTTCATCGATAACTTTTGAACAATAGGAGATATGAAAAAATTTCAAATTGCAACAATATTTATTTTTTCGCGTACTATACACTGGATATGAGAATGGTGCAGATAACAACAAATTTCATATTGTTTATTGCAAATATGCAATTTTTTCATACGTATCTCAGAGAGTTCTTAACCGATTGGGATGCAAATTTGCATACGGGTAGAGGGTGACAAAATAAAGTTTACGTGTTTTTTTTTTGTTTTTCCGATATCTCATAATTAAGGGGTTAAAACTGCCCTTCGATTTTATACTCAACTGCATCGTATAATCAGCTGGTCTTTTGCCATTCCGGGTTAAATTCACGTTAATATAAATTCGTTTGAATACCCGAATACATATTTGTAAATGCCACTCACCCCCTTACCCCCAATCATCCCCCTCCCGGCCGTTCAAAGTTCGTACCGCGCGGTATGGATGCAAATTTGCATACGGGTAGAGGGTAACAAAATAAAATTGGGGTGTTTTTTTGTTTTTCCGATATCTCATAATTAAGGGGTTAAAACTACCCTTCGATTTTTTACTCAACTTCATCGTATAATCAGCTGGCCTTTTGCCATTCCGAGTTAACTTCACGTTAATATAAATTCGTTTGAATCCACGAGTACATATTTGTAAATGCCACTCTCCCCCCACCCCCAATCATCCCCCTCCCGACCGTTCAACGTTCTTACCGCGCGGCATGGATGAAAATTTGTAGAAATAAAATGAGTTACACTCGAAGTTTAATCAGTCCAAATAATCGATACAAATTTCACTGTTTTGGCTTAACATTACCCTTAAGGCGGCAACTCAAAACTTTGTTCATTCGTGAACGGGCGGAGATAAAAAAAAAGTATATAGGGACAAAACGTTCTGCTCTTCGACTACTAGACGTTCGTGATAATAATGATGAATATAACAACAAATGGCATATTATTTATTGCAATAATTCGTGGATAATTGGATGAAAGTCACTCTTTAATTGTTCGTTCATATCGGTACAGAAATAGGTAAGTCTTTCACTATTACGGAATAATTTCCTGCGTCGGAAAGTAGCTGGATTAGTATGGTATTTTTACGAAAAAAAAAGTCTGTTCGGCGCATACTGCATTTGGAGATTAAAATATAATCGGAACACTTTAATAACCATTTTAATGGTAAAATTGTGATGGATTATACGTATTACAATAATGATAGTCGTGGTAAAAGTGTTTGAAACACAGAGATTTTGTACACCACGCACAAGTGATAACAGCTGCTTCGCCGCACATGTCGCATATCGGTGCATTTTGTGAAAAGCAGAATTGTACCGGATTTTCGAACTTTGGTGGTCTTTCTTCTACGTAACCGCTTTTGTACCATGCATTGTTTTAAACGAACCTACTGGCAAATTTGGACCTCGAGTGGAACAAACTATGTTCTGGGTCGAAAATATATTTCTATTGGCTTAAAAATCTGGAAAATTGACGACTGATCATTTCAAGCGTTAGTTCCAAGAAGTATATATTCCTAATACTGGTCCAAAATCCGTAATACTTTTCGATTCTTGGAGCGGTCAATGGCTAACTGCGTTGAAAGACATGGATATGCAAGGGGGAGATATTCAAGTTTTAACTATTCCAGCAGGTAAATATATTGCACTAGTTTCATTAGTTCTATAGACAATTAATTAAAATTGCAATTCGTAATTCTTGCAGGTGCAACAGGAATGATATAGCCCCTTGTTGATGTTTATGGTTTCCGTGTATGGAAAAACTTCATTAAACATTTCTCTGACATAGTAATATTATACAACTACGACGTTAATCTGCACTTGAGAGATAATATTGTTAAATTACAATCTCTTACACACAACCAGTTTTCTTCTCCACGATTTATAAACCTTTTTAAATATGCGTGGCACAAAAGCGGTTACGTAGAAGAAAGACCACCAAAGTTCGAAAATCCGGTACAATTCTGCTTTTCACAAAATGCACCGATATGCGACATGTGCGGCGAAGCAGCTGTTATCACTTGTGCGTGGTGTACAAAATCTCTGTGTTTCAAACACTTTTACCACGACTATCATTATTGTAATACGTATAATCCATCACAAATTTACCGTTAAAATGGTTATTAAAGTGTTCCGATTATATTTTAATCTCCAAATGCAGTATGCGCCGAACAGACTTTTTTTTTTCGTAAAAATACCATACTAATCCAGTTACTTTCCGAAGCAGGAAATTATTCCGTAATAGCGAAAGACTTACGTATTTCTGTACCGATATGAACGAACAATTAAAGAGTGATTTTCATCCAATTATTCACGAATTATTGCAATAAATAATATGCCATTTGTTGTTATATTCATCATTAATATCACGAACGTCTAGTAGTCGAAGAGCAGAACGTTTGTCCCTATATACTTTTTTTTTTATCTCCGCCCGTTCACGAATGAACAAAGTTTTGAGTTGCCGCCTTAAGGGTAATGTTAAGCCAAAACAGTGAAATTTGTATCGATTATTTGGACTGATTAAACTTCGAGTGTAACCCATTTTATTTCTACAAATTTTCATCCATGCCGCGCGGTAAGAACGTTGAACGGTCGGGAGGGGGATGATTGGGGGTGGGGGGAGAGTGGCATTTACAAATATGTACTCGTGTATTCAAACGAATTTATATTAACGTGAATTTAACTCGGAATGGCAAAAGGCCAGCTGATTATACGATGAAGTTGAGTATAAAATCGAAGGGTAGTTTTAACCCCCTAATTATGAGATATCGGAAAAACAAAAAAACACCCCAATTTTATTTTGTTACCCTCTACCCGTATGCAAATTTGCATCCCAATCGGTTAAGAACTCTCTGAGATACGTATGAAAAAATTGCATATTTGCAATAAACAATATGAAATTTGTTGTTATCTGCACCATTCTCATATCCAGTGTATAGTACGCGAAAAAATAAATATTGTTGCAATTTGAAATTTTTTCATATCTCCTATTGTTCAAAAGTTATCGACGAAAAACGAAAAATACCCCCATTTTCGAGGGTGCGTTTCACCCCTTCAAAATCAATCTTGGCACGGATAAAAAATACGTGTCGCCTATTTTTGTCCGTTCTATGACCATGCCAAATTTCATAAAAATCGGCGAGATACACCTGACAACGTTTCCTTGGTAGTGTCGCGCGGCGACCCTCCAGGCTACGTTCGAGCCCGCTATTCCTGGTTGGCGTTTCTCGCAAGTGAAGTATTACCATAAAACCGCTGCACTAACAATTTTCTAATACACACAATTGGACAATGTGAGGCATGTCCTAGCGAAGAACACGTTAAAGATCATTTCAGAAGTCTCTTAAATGAAAGTTTAACGAAACGTTGAAAACACCCTCATCAAGTAATGATGCACTTAATATTCAATCCCTGCTTAGCGGTACCCAGGATGAACGACGTGGACGTGATAGGGTTCTCATCCCATCGGGGTGCTTTTTGAACGTGAGTCCCCTTGCCTCTCATGAATCGGGGTGCTTTTTGACCATGAGTCCCCTTGCCTCTCACGAATTGGGGTTCTTACCAAACGGTAGAAAAAATTGGAAAAAATATTTTTTTTTCTTAGCTCTCTCTCAGTTCATTGCCGCTATTTCAAAATGTGATGTTGCCCTGCTTCCATTGTTTTATAAAATGATGACGAACTTATGTTCAGCTTTTTCTATTGGTTGTTTTAATTTTCGGAAAAATTTCATAATCTACAGCTGAGGAATATTGTTTTAACATAAGCTTGCAGTTGTCGATAGGAATTACAGCATGGTACTTGTGCGTTCCTGGTATTGTGGTAGCTTTAGCAAATCTGTTTGCCAGAGTTTTTGCAGTGACTTCTTGTTGAGATTTTGAGCTGAACAAAACTGTAGGCTTAGTTAAGTTTTTGTTGGCCCACTGGTACAAGGCTTCAGGAGATGAAATATGATTTTCCGCTGATACTTGAAGACTTGCTCGAGCAGTAAACCTTTTTAGATTTCCGCCTATGCCATCGCAGGGACCCTTTCCGTGGGCAGTAGCATGGAAATGCCACTCCGCAGGGATGCCAAAATCACTTTCATGAAATCGGAGATTTCCTAAATTGTATTTATTTTTAAAGTGTTGGGCAGCACCATCCGTGTTATAAAATATTTTAGATGGCGTGAAATTTGTTTTCAAATAATTAACAATAATTGTTTGGTATTCGTAAACAGCTACCGTATCATGCTTCAAATTGTTCGATAAAATTGCTATACTGCAGTGTTCTAAATCTCCTTCTCCCTTATAATACACCACCACTGTAAAAATTGTGCATTGGTCATTATTCCAATGGAATGATTGTGCAGAATTCTGAATAACGAATGTGTAGTTTTCTGCGAAATCACATTGAATTAAAAACTGATTTTTTTGTAGCCCATTTTTCAGCTCTATCACGAAAGATGTTTGCTTTTTCGCTATAAAATTGTGAGGCCTTAACTTGTATAACATATTACAAAGTCGTTCAGTAAAATCATCAGCATCTTCTATTTCCGTCTTTAAGGTACTTCTATCAGTATGTTGCCACACCTTAAATTGCACCTTCTCAATAAAATTTTCATTTAAGAGACTTCTGAAATAATCTTTAATGTGTTCTTTGCTAGGAAATGACTCATATTATCCAAGATTACACATTAAAGTTGGGTTGTTGCATGTAATTTGTTGCAAGCATTCACGGTAGGATTTGAGGGGGACCTTAGAATTTCTCGTAATTTTTTCTAAGTCCATTGCATTTAACATAAGCTTGACATTTTCATGGTAAACACATACGCACACAGTATGAGTGCCGCTGCTTCCAGCAAGAACACAATGACGTGGTCTGAGCTGAGAAAATTTTGTGAATCCAATTTTCTCATTAGGATGTTTCTCTTTAAATTATAATGTAATTCAGAAAGATTGCTCAAAATAAGTCACTTTTGAACCTGCTCTCGAGACCCATCTTCTTTTCGTATTGAAATAAAATCTTTCATTCTGGGAAAAAGTCGGCTATTTTCATAGTCTTCATAAAATTCTTTAACAAGGGCTTCTGTTGCAAAGTTTTCTGCCTCCTTTTTTTAAACCTGTTGATGTTAAAATACCATTGGCAGTTACCAATGATTTGGCTTTTCGGACCTGATGTTCTGAAGCATGAAATTCTGTTGCCACTTTTTTCCGGCCCCACGATTTTGGTGCGAGGGTGAGTAATAATAACTTCTCTGAAGTGCTAGTGGAATTGCCATATTTTTCTTTAATTTGCTCCAGAACTTCAATACCAACATGATGGTATCCATCATTGCACTTTAAAGCCATTTTTTTTGCAAGGCTGAATACAATAATCATCATCATCAGCATCATCATCATACCCTGCAGAGTTTTCTACAGGAGAGTCATTAACATCATGACCATCACACATTTCCGCAGATATTAGCATTAATGACGACTTTTCTTTTAAACGCTTAATGCAGTCGTTTCTGCAAGATCTGCATAATTTGCCATTTTTTGGAAATGAACTCGGCAGTGACATGCGTATAGATTCAGAAATTAATCTTAAATCGCGATTTTTCCGTGAGCCTTTTTATTGAAAGGATTTATACATCTATTACCGAAGGCTTTTCGAATTTCATCCATAGCTGCAATCAGGTCTTCTTACGAAAAATTGGAAAATCAGATAATGTGACAATAATCCGAAATAATCAATAACTGTAAGAGAATGTTGATGCAAAATTTATAATAGGCTGTAATATAATTCACCAGAAACAGCAACTCCAACAATACCTAACAAAAACCCAAAATTGGAGATTTCAGAATATTGTTAGTGCCGCTGTTTCATGGTAATGCGGGAGCTACTCCACTTGCGAGAAACGCCGACCAAAAATGGCGGACTCGAATGTAGCCGGGAAGGTCCTCGCGCGACGCTGCGCGGAGCGGCCACTCGTTTAATAAATTGTTCCATATCTGGAAAACTAAGGCTCGGCCCATCTTGATCGTTCTATACTTTTTTGTTCAGAAAGAACCCTACTATTTTATCAATTTTTTTATAAACATCGAAGGGGCCGATCTTTGAGAAAAAGTCATTTTTAACATTAACCTTAAAGAATTGTTATGAACTTATTAATTTTATTAAAAATAAAAAATAAATTCTTAAAGTACGCACAAACTGCTTTAAAAATCAGTCCTGAATTTTTTTAATTGGAATATTTCTCGGCTACATTCGAACTGAAGCCCGAACGTAGCCTGGAGGGTCGCCCCGCGAGACTACGTGAAGCGCCCGCTCGCTGGTAAATCCTACTGTATCTCCGAAACTAAGGTCCGGCCCATCTTGAACATTATATACTTTTTTGTTCAGAAAGAACCCTACTATTTTATAAATTTTTTTTATAAAAATCGAAGATGTCGATTTTTGATAAAATGTCATTTTTGACATTAACCTTAAAAAATTGTTATGAACTTATTAATTTTATTAAAAATAAAAAATATATTCTTAAAGTACGCAAAAAATGCTTTAAAAATTACTCCTGACTTTTTAAACCGCTATATTTCTCGGGAAGATACAAACCTGGGAATGTTGCCACGACGGCCAATATGGTACAAATTTGAGCCCCTATTGCTAGGCAACTGTTTGAGCTAGAGCCTTAAAATTTTTGCTGAAGCTTCACTATCAATAGGACTATCGACCATAAAAATTTCAAGACGATTACAAAACTTTTAAGTTTTAGGCTGGATGACTTCATGCGAAATGCCTCATATATTAGAATAAACGTGTACGGAACAAAGCATAATCAACACTTATGAATATCTATATATAGATATTAATTTGAGAGTTGTCGAAACATGCCACTTCAATGACAATTGAAATAAAACATACGCATTTGTTTTAACGACTCGACTGAAAAGTGAAAGATTTTCAATCATCTTGAAATTTGTATGATCGACGGTCCTACTGATAGTAAAGTCTCAGTCAAAATTTGAAGACTCTGGTTCAAGTGGTTACCTAGCAACAGGGATTTAAATTTCGGCCATGTTGGACGTCGTGACTACATTGCTAGGGCCTTATCTTCCCGAGAAATGCACCAATTTAAAAAAGTCAGGAGTGATTTTAAAAGTATTTTTTACGTACTTTACGAATATGATATTTATTTTTAACAAAATTGACAAGTTCATTCAAAATTGATAAGCATTCGAAATCACAAATTTTCCATGGTGATCCACTTGTTAAAGTAATCTCGCCCTATTCCTTTTGTGAAACTATAAATCAATACAATACATTATGCATTATTCCGGTTAATTTGTGGTGTAAGTGTTGAAATTGAAAATAAAATGAAAATTGAAATGAAGCGAAACAAAAAATTTTCCGCACGAGGACTCGAATCTGTACCCGTCGCGTTAGAGGATTGCAAAATCTTGGTGCTAGTTTACTAGCAGCAAGATTTAAGTTAGAAAAATTTCTCGCACGGACACTTGAACCCGTGACCCTCGCATTATGAATTGCCACTCTTGCCGCTCCGCTAATCACTGCTCGAAAGTTATTTTAAAATAAAATACTTATCAATGGCCCATCCGCGACAAAAACGTTATTAACAAACTATTGCTTGGCCATCTGGAGATTCCAATTACGCCATGGTAATTTCTCGTCAAGCTCTACACGTACTGTGAATTCGTATGAAATCCGTGATCTTGAGTATACGATATCCCTGCGTGCATGATAATGAACATTATTTTCTATTACTGTATCTTATATATTCGCCGTTCATTAATCGTTATTTATTGTATTGTAGATGACGAGCGATCTCGTGATTCATTTGAGAATTACCACAAGAGTCGTAAATTCTTGTGTGCTATGATGCAACGGAATCGACGGTAAAAATGTTGGAGTCAAAATTAATCGACGACAACTGGTTTCGCGTATGTAGGAAGAAAATTGGGATTCAGAACCTTTGGAAACAACAAATAATAATTTATTCCCGAACAATAGTAATCGTTTACAAATGATAAAGTGAACGTGTTGTGTGAAATCGGGTAGAGTGGTCTCTAGACTCGATGTTGACGTGGTGACGAGGAGTTGAGAACTGCCTAAAAATTGTAGATACAGAAAAATTCTCAATTTTCCTTGCGATGGAGGGAGAAGTTTCAAGCGACAGTATTGAACATTCTCATTGGCTATATTTTTTAGACAATACGAAACAAAAATGCGATTGGTCAAGGGTTGAGCTCACCCGCGGGTCGGTACGACGCGTCTCGAGAGGCGGGTTCGCGGAAAAACCCTAACGGTTGTTGGCAATAAAACATTTGGTCGCCAGAGATCGACTCATCGGCTTTCCCAGCAATAAAACATCTGCAAGCCAAAAGTTGAAATTTCCTGTGAATTATAAGCCTTTGAAAATGTTCGATTTCTTAATCCTCTAAATGAATGCATTTTTGAATGTCTGTGTTTGTGTGTTCGTGTATAGTTGGAATATTATTACTAAATTTAATTCCACTTAATATTCTGTGCATAGCGTCTCTTGCGACGCTCCATTTATTAAGACCTACAAAGAAGGCGACAATCGGTAAAAAAATATCCCGAGCAGAATTCGAATCTGCGATTCCGATATTTATCGACAGGACGTTCGATTGCATTGTTCGCTTTTGGCTCCAATTTTTTAACTTCGTGATCTTATGGCCAATTAAAATTGCGCTGCGATTAAAACAAACCCGTTTTACTCATACTAATGCCAACTAGGTATTTTCTCAATCTAGATAGCGGCCTAACTCTCGGTCTATGAAAAACTAGCAATTTTTCTCTTCAAAAGGCATACAATTACTTCTAGCCACCTACATTTTGTTATAATTTTTTTAAGCCCTTTATTAAACTCTAGATAAATTAATCAACTCACCACTTTTTAAGTTCCATCAATTCCAGATGAACCCGTCAAAAGTTATAGTGATTTCCTCGAAGCACTGAGAAAAGGCCTTCCAAGCGATTACAGATCGCTCCGTCGAAAGTTCATACGTTTTTAGGAAATTTCTATATAATAGTCTATTGTCCTCTAATAACTTAATACAAACCTTACAAACAAAAAAATACTCATAGCCATTTAAAAGAATCTAAAAAAATGTTTTTTTATTCTCTCACTTCCCTTAAACTAAGGCTACGCGTTAAATCAAAAGTCGTGCGTTTTGTTTAAAAATTCAATGTCTCCTGAAAAAATTCTTTCCTCAGTTAAGCATGAAAAATAAGAACAACTGTGAACTTCGAGTTTAAGAAGATTCTATGGGTGAGAGTGGTTTCACGAGAGTTCAAGTGTTACAACTTCCTGGTAAAATCTGAGAGATAAAACAAACGTTGCAGCCCCTCTGGGGAATGGTAGGTCTCATGGAGGTTGTAGATTTGGATTCATACAGTTTGTACATCACATTCTTCTTCAAATTTCTAAAATTCATTTACAAATTATTCATTTGTGTTATAAAAATAAATCAGATGTATAAAGTTATGATTCGTTATTGATTTTGGTTATAAAATATCGAAATAACATCGTTGCCATAAGTTATAATAAATATTTTATTACATTTTCTTCAGTTCAATTAAGCTTTCATTCGATGTTTGTCACTTTAATGACGGAATAATACTGCTCTGTTTTCTGACGGAAATCCTAGATAGTTAAAAGACATTCGTACGAAGGCAATCCTGACCTCATAATTGGATCCCACCTGATTTTCGACAGCCGATAACACAACGTTGTAGCAGTCATCGAGAAAACATGTAAGGCCTCTTGACCGAGATGCGACCCTTCAAGGACCCCTGTATATATGCCACTAATCCCGCCAATGGTCACCCTCTCGTGTACCCTTCGATTATCGACAGTTCCAGCGATTTTTCGTGGCGCATCAATGCTTGCTAGCGTATTTCCAATTGGGTCGACAGAAGAGTCTATGCGAGACATCTACGAATTTATCACCGGTTTAATAGCTCCCTGGAGGAATCGGGAAATAAGTCGAAACGATGCTTCTCTTCCTTTTCTCGTTCTCCCTACTACTTTCTCTTATGTGAGCAGATCGTACTTTAGCACTCTAGTTTCTTTCCTGGATCTCATTATAGTATATCCAGAATACACATGATAAGACGCGATCGGAACCGTCAACTAGACGAACGTCTATAGCTGAACCAATGTCAGAAAATTTATTTCTTCCTATATAGCTATATGAAACTATACTCGATATGACTTTGAATCACTTCGAATCACTGTTAAATTTCAGTGGGTATAGAGACTTCCGTAACGTAACGCCATCCCTTTTACTTTCAAATGAAATGAAACACTGTCTTTATTAACCTTTATTTTTTCTGTCATTCGTTTGGCTTATTTCTGACACTCCATTTTACAACTATTTGAGAAAATTTGCCAATCACAAGGCAGGGCTTACAAGAATGTTTTTTTTTTCAAGGATCCCACCTTTCATCTTTACTATGGGTCCCGATTTATGTTGATATTAATAAAAAAGTGAACGTGCACTGTCCGTATGTAAAACTTTTAATGTTCTATTGCTTTTCATTAGTCATTGTTCACAATCGGGGGGAATGATTTACATCGGACGCTTTATATACAGGGTGTTATAAAAGTCTGGAAACGGTCGAACATCTAAAAAATAAAGCATTTTAGAGAAAAATATTTCAGACAAAAGGTGTATGGTTCCGAAAGGGCTATAAGATGGTGACATTTAATTGACCTTGAAGAGTCATTTGAAGGTCACGTGAAGGTCACCACAATTTTTTTTAATGGCACTCCCTATTTTTTATTACATATTCTTGTAGCTGATTTCGAGAGCTTTCCAAAACACTATAATCAAATGTTTTTTCATCAATTACTTTTGGAATTATAAGGCTTCCAAAGTACAATACCGCCGACATTAGCGTTGACCGAGATATTCGCTCCGTGCATCGGGGCGTCAAAGTGGGGGAATAAGGCTCACAGCGCTCGGGGTGATCATTTCGTGCAACTTTTGCACGTCAGTTCGACGCCATTAAGCTTTGCGAGATGTCACCAAAAAAGAAACCCGGTTGTATTTGTTGCGTAGTGGGTTGCAAAAATAACTCATTAAATACACCAAATACGCATTTTTATATATTTCCGAGTGCCGCGCACAAGAAACCTCAACGAGATAAGTGGGTCCAGGCGGTTAAAAGAAAAACGTAAGTGTTTGTTGAATTCTAACATACTTCTGTTTCGGAGCTAATTATCATGCAATCGACTTGAACGTAATTGGATTGAATTATATTGAATAACATAAACAAAGATGAATTTTATCAAATAGAAATATATTATAAAATAAAAAAGTCTTCGATATTATTTTTATAATTTTTTTTACCTTGACTGCACAACAGTTTTATATGCTTGCAGGGTGGATGGGTCTGAATGGCAACCTAAAAAGCATACGCGAATTTGTAGTCAACATTTCATCGGTAATAAGAAATCTGACCATCCTTTGAGTCCGAGTTTTATTCCGAAAATTTTTCCAAATTCTCAAAGTAGCAGAGATGGAGCAAAAACTTTCAAAATTGCGGTACAAAGGTATGTAATACAAATGATATAATATGTTTTTTCTAAATTCCTTGGTACACAAGTAAAATTTCACTGATTGTTCCAGTGTATGTAGTAATGGTATTTCACTGTTATTTTCAGGTTTGAGCGCAGCCTTCAACGGCAGATGAAATCGAGGACGACGCAACCTTCTCAAGTGGAAGGATTGACAACTGGATATTTTGAAAACAAAGAGTTGTCATTATCCAGCAAGCTGAATGATGATGCAGAACCTTTGCGAAAAGATCAAGAAACTCAAGTAGATTTTCTGGAGCTTCAATCAACTTCTTTCACATTTACATATGATCACTATGGGACAGAAACTAATCGCAGTGAAGCCAAGATACAAGCCAACATCCCGCTGGCTACAAGTAGCCAGAAGAGTTTTGCACGAAAACCCATGAAAGATTCATGTTGTGGAACTGACAGTTCACCGAGATGTATCTGTCGGTCAAGACATCGAAGATAAAAATGTGCAATTAAAATTTGATTCTGGGTTCCATGGATTTTCTTCTATCACAACCAATCAAGAGTTACTCGATCTTGCTGGTGTAACATTTGACACTTTCAATTTATTGTTGAAAATTTTGGAGCAAAACCGATCGAATAATCCAAAAATACTTAACGATTCAAGAACATCATTGAAAGATAAGCTATTACTTTTTTTCATGAAAATGAAATGTGGCCTAACATTCTCAGCATTGAGTGTTCTTTTCAAGCTGCATAGAACCACGGTTTCTCGAAATTTTTTTTCTCTGTTACATCATTTAGCACATTTGTGTAAAAATTTTGTGGTTTGGCCCTCTAAAGAAGTCGTTCAGTCTACAATGCCAACGGATTTCAAAAAAAATTACGAAAACTGTCGTGTCATTATTGATTGTACAGAGTTTAGAGTAGAACAACCGTCTACTGTAGAACATCGTGTCCATTTATATTCTCAATATAAAAAGGGGTTCACAGTAAAAATTTTAGTCGGATGTACACCTGGCGGTTACATTTCATTTGTCTCTAAATGTCATGGCGGCAGAACAACTGATGCGCAACTAACTACTGGAAGTGGATTTTTAGAATTACTTGAACCAGGCGATGTCGTTTTAGCTGACAAGGGTTTTCCAGCAGTGAAAACAGCATTAGAGGTAAGTGGCAAAGGAACGTTACTTGTAATGCCACCATTCCTGCATAATAATCATTTTTCTGCTGATGAAGTTGCTGAAACGTACAAAATATCTCGGCACAGAATTCATATCGAGCGGATTATGCAAAGGATTCGAATATATAAAATATTGGATAAATTGCCTTTAAGTCTGCTACCACATTGTGACAATATAGTTTTTGTGTGTTGTGTTTTGGTAAATTTGCAGCCTGCTATTTTAAAACCAAGTGACGATGAAGAAATTGTCGAAAAGTAAAATGCCGTCTGAAAACTCGTCGCAACTCATCTAATAGCTAACACTAGACAAACATGTTCAATTTCATCAAAAATTGTAAATATATTTATTTAAAAAAACAAACAGGTGTTATCAAAGAAACTGCAAATATATTCTTTGTACCAAACTGGTTCTCGTATTTTATTTCACATGTTTATTTTGATGTGAAATAACAATTTTAAATAAAACATCGGATAACTGAGTTACAATGTTTTGCTCAATCGTATAACAGCTGCAGACTCCTTCCAATAATAAAACTATTAAATAAAACATCGGATAACTGACTTACAATGTTCTGCTCAATCGTATCACAGCTGCAGACTCATTACATTAATAAAACTATTAGGAACATTTTTTGGTCACATAACGCTTTTCTGTGGCTTAATAACATTGATAGCCTTACGACGAGAAATAAACTTATTTAGGGACGATATTTTCTTTGTCGCTTTCACATAAAGCTTGTAGATAGTCTCCAAAGTAAAATGCGTGTAATTTCGGTATCAGACCTTTTAAAAAGGTATCTTCTCGTGACAGAGTTACAACACAGTGTCCCTTTGGTGACCACACAAATAAATCACACTGTGACAATCCTGTTACATACATTTGCATTTGACACTGCGTGTAATACTGATGCGTTGATTTCAAATCTACGTGATTATTTGAATGAACTAAATATGTGACGTTAAAAGTTTTGGCGATTTCATCATAAACAGGTACATTTTTACACGAATAAGGACACTTGATTTCTACTAATTTCGTTATGCATCCATCTTCTATCACGACGCCGTCAAGAGACGCACTTAACCATGGCTGAGCTTTTAAAATGATTGTGCCGATGGTCAAAACCTGAACATTTAATAATGTTTCATATTCCTTTCGGGCGATTTTCTCCATTTTTTGGCCATATTGGGTCGCGGGAAATGATTTGGTGTGAATGTCATTTAAAAAAGAATCTATCATTTTTTTAAGATCCCGTTTTGTCTTTGTTTTAATTGCGTGGGCTTTATTGCTTGTCGTTATTCGAAGCTTTCTAGCCTTAAACCAATCAAAGCAATCGCTTTGACTTACAGTTTTAATGCATACTGCGATTATTTCTTGTTCGGTCAATTGAACATGTTTTTCATAAAAACATTTCGCTGCAAAGCTTGAGAAGTGGGCTTCTTGCAAGTACAATTCGCTCTCTCTGCAAAAATTATTAAGTTGATAATACAGGTTTCCCAAGACACCTCGTTATTAAATGAAGGCAATTGTGTTTTTTTAGTTTCTTTCGAGCTCGTATCGTCTTTCAGACGCTCTTGAGCTGCTAAGATTAGTCCGAACGCACAAGAGTGTGTTACATCTGATAATTGCACAGCATACGGAGGCCCATTTACAGGGTTTATGACCCTTTTAGTTTTAAAATGTTCCGCGATCACAATTCCTTTCGCATACATTTCTTTTCCGAGTAAATTTCGTGAGGGCCTTCCCCATTTTTGATCTACACTGGTTTGTGTTGCACTTCGATCGGTGTTGATGTAGCATATTAGTGCGTAGATATGCTTGCATTTTCCGCCCGCCGCTGATACGCAATCGCATTTCACGGTTGTTATTTTGCGATTACCGTCAATCTAGAAAATAAATGAGTGTTTGCAATCGCTGCGTATTATAAAATACGCAACCAATCATCAACACATATTACTTAATGAAATGTGAATACATAAGTACATAACAGCAACATTAGTTATCACTAGTTTCAAATACCACTATTGTTTTTTCAGACATTTCCAAAAAATATTTTACCTCTAATTGCACCTTATATGGAGGTGAACTAACGGAAGTCTGGCGGATTATATTACATCTTATCACAGATGAACGTATTTCGTTAAAAAAACATTCTTCTACTTGAACCACGTGCGTCGTGGTGAGGCGGGAACCCTTTTTTATTGTTTCTGGATTAAAATCTATGGAATGTGCCACAGATTGAAACCCCGTCCGTATGCATATATTCATATCTAAACAGTTGCAGAGACATGTGAGGTTACAGAATCGATCAATTTTCAATACCAAAAAAAGATAAGTATATAGCACTTTGAAAGTAAAAAAGGTACTTACCGTTGTGTGTAAAAGTCTCACCTTCTTTTTTTTTGTTATTAATAAATTTGATAAGCTAGACTTTGTTTTCTGATTTAACTTTTGTAATTTTATTTGTCAACTTCTCATATAAACCAATGTAATAGCCGGCGTCACGGACGTGCAGAAAATTCTCATAACTGCCACCAACGGCGCTGTCTACTCTTTGCACAGAGCGAATACCACGTGAAGGTTGCACGGTCGGATTTACATCTCTTGTGTGTGTGTGTGTGTGTGTGTGTGTGTGTGTGTGTGTGTGCGTGCGTGCGTGCGTGTGTGCGTGCGCGCGCGCGCGCGCGTGTGTGTGTGTGTGTGTGTGTGTGTGTGTGTGTGTGTGTTCGTGCGTGCATGCGGGCACACTCATACCCACACATCCACGCACCCACTACTCACACACACGCGCGCGCGCACACACACACACATACCGCCGTAAATTCGACCGTGCAACCTCCACGTTGTACATCTCGATTAACGCTAATGCCGGCGGTATTGTACTTTTGAAGCCTTATAACTCAAAAGACGATAAAAATTAGGATCTAGTGATTTTTTCTGAGTGACGATAAAATTCTTATACTGTTCATCGTTTTCTGACTCTTTTGTCCTCGAATGGCCTATGCAGTAAATGATGCGCTTTTTTTCTCTCTCTTGAGTTTCCCTTTGTAGCATCCAACAATAATCTTGCAAACATATTTACGTAGATCTTGGTGAAATCTTTCATCTTGCTCTTCACTAAGGTCTCCATTATTCTCCGGAAATTGGTGGAGATGAGAATCAAGAAATTGAATTTTCAAATTCATTAAGCAACCTGAACTCTGACATTTTTTTTATCATAGTTGCCACAATGGTTCGTAATCAGGATCCTTTGTGTTACCTAAAAATTTGGTACACGCTTCTTTGAAACTAAACCATGATGCCCTTTTTGGTTATTCATAGCTAAAACAAACTCTGCATCGTCAATAACTTTTGGATTACTGGTCCATCGAAGATGCCTTCTTTTAATTTAACATCAGTTTTGTGCTTAAATACTTTATGCAAGTAAGTGAAGCATTCTCCATGTTTATCGAGACGTTTTACTGTTTCGGCGACACCGAAATTATATTTAAGTTTGCAGCGCTCGATTTAGACTCGTAATCGATAGAGGAGTGAGCGTCTCTCGATACAAGTCGTTCCCCCCTCTACGAGGCTCTCATCTCGTGTTCACGGGCACCGGCTCGAGGTTCTTCGGACACCGGCTACTTCGATTTAGTATAAAGAAAAATCTCGGTGGTATACCAGCGCCCTTTGACTCTTCTAAAACCATTACAATTAATATTCGACCTTGATGACAACCCCGGCTAGCGATCTTTCGTACAGTTAAAATATACTCGACACGGCTCGTTAACGGTTATTGAAGTAGTGAAATATAACTTGGTCGGCTCATGGCAATTTACCGTTACGGAGGTGCGCTCGAAACGCGGAACGGCAGCCATCTTTTGCTCGACCCTTTATTAGAAACGCTCGTATCGGCTCGGTGTTCGGAATTAGTTTAAGGACGACGAATTACATCGAGAACGTTTCTTGCCATCGCACGTCTTAACCGTCAACAAGTTTTCTTTCGCTTATTTAGACAATCACTTATCACTGACCATCGATTTCTACATAGGTTTTCGACCGTCTCTGTATGCTCAGCTGTGATTCGCTCTAAGTGTGTGCTCTTGTGCCTGCTCAATTTTGACGTATAAAATAAATAGCGAACTAGTGAAGTGACCACGCGTATACCGGCTTCTCGAATCTATATCCTTGTACTGTATTTTGACCCGCGCAAACCTTGTGTTCTTCTCTGTATCACGTGTGGAATTGTATATCGAATTGACTCTACGAATAAGAATAACTCTTGACCTTGCTCGCGTTTAAGTCAGTGCTCGGTGTTGATCGGCTCTCCGTTAGTCCGCTCTACAGTGTATTCGCCTATTTTATACATTCTTCGACGTCTATAATAAAGAGAAAAAACGACCGTCGGCAATTGTCGAGACCACCAGTTCTGAGTGCCGTGTTTATTATTGTTTCTCGCCCCCTTTATCCGCTGACCAGATCCTCGCTCAATCATTTAAAAACTGTTTAAACAAGCCAAGCTTTATATGAAGAGGAGGAATCAAAATTTCGGCTGGATCAACTGGCGGATTTTTTATTACATTGTGTGATCCAATTGTAAATGAAGATCATGAAGGTCACACTTTTTTTATGTAGTAATTTTTCCGATCCCTGCTGTCAAACATACACAAAGAGATACTTCGTGAATCCAGACTGCTGCCCAAGTATCATGGACAACATTTTTAAATCATCACATACTTACCAATTATGTTTTTCCTACTTAATTTAAATATTGGTCTTAATTCATCGACAAGTCCTTTTACTTCCTTGCAGTAAAGTAAATCTTCGGTATTTCAAAATATTTATGGAAGGCCTTCTCTCGATTTCGATAAAACGCAACTTTAGTACTTTTTGTGAAAAGATTTCTCCTCTTCATACTCGAAACCATTACTTCAGCAGCTTTTTTCGAGAGTTTACTTTCTCTGAATAAATCACTCAGATGTTTTTAATCGTATTTTTTCAGCTTTCGATCTTTTCTAATAGGTCTGAGTTCTTCTCTACTGCTCGAAGACTCTTCTTCCTCAAATTCGTTAGAACTGTACTCACTACTAGGACCACATTCTTCGTCAATAAGAGTTGCATTTTTAGGATCTACGTCCACTTGCATTATGTCTAACCCACTGGTCAAACTGTCTCGTGACATATCATCTTCTAAACCTTTTATATAGTGTGCAACTAGTTCTTGCATACTTGACACAGAAGGATAAGGAATTCTATCCTTATGTATTCGGCCCACAGTCTCTACATTTGTTGTGCAAAAGTAACAATCACGCATCAAGTGGTTTTCTCCATATGGCAGGACTTTTGAATTTAAGTTTTTCCTTAACCTGATGTTTTTCCAATCGGGTAATCATATTATAACATGAACCACATACAGAATTAGGTATTCAATTCTTACCATGAAAATAAACTTTCATATCGAAGCACTTTTCATATAAAGTCACGAATCGATGTGTCAGTTTCTTTGTATTTCTTGTCTCTATGTATTTTGCACAAACATAGCAAAAGGCATTGGGATTCATAGAACATTCGTGATCGTCACGCGTACTAGAAGTTCTAGCGAAATATTGAGTAGAAAAATCTTTAGAATCCTTCAACATAAAGAAACCCCGCACTCTAGAATCCCTGGCCCGATCGCAGGTGAGTCAACCATCCTAGGGGTAATAACCCTCATACCTCCCCAGGCCTAAGTATGAGAGCTTTCTGACTTTGACGAGAACAGTGTCTGCTCGCCGTTGGATACACTACGGCATCATTCTCATATTTAAGCACCTCCCTGCAAAACAACGCATTTTCGCTGGCTTCGATACCACGAAGTGTTAGCTGGTGAATCATTCTACACATCCCCTGAAAGGGCAGTTGTCATCGTAGTCCGAATATTCTGTGATAGCAGGTTTCTGCCGGCAAATGTACCGATTTGTCATTTTTTGCCAAAGACGCAAAATAAAAAATGTATTTCGTCTATGTGAAAGCTAAATGAGACACAATAGGCAGTGAATCGACATATTTACCAATTACGGCTGGACACTACAGAGAGAAACAAGCAAAAACCGCATCATGATAACATCATGCAGAAAAATTACTAGATCGTGATTTTCATCGGTTTTCGGGTTTTTCTTGATTATTTGCTGGGCGAGCCCCAATTCTGATTTCAGATTCGTGACTTCAGCAGGAAAAAATACGCCAGGAAAACATAGTCTGACATCCAGCACAGACCTTTTTTTGTGGACCTGTGATATCGAAGCCGTATACTTTTATGAGAGATCTATCATTGCAATGTATTGCTCACGTACAGCATGTGCAGCAAGGGTGGGAGGGGGAGGCTGGAGAAATCCAGAGAATGAAAGGAGATAGAGAGAAAGGAGCCGATTGGTTAGACAAAAGAACCACTCTGAAGTATATATATCGCCGGGTCAGCTGAAACCTTAACGACCTATCGGGCCAAGAACCACACCAATCGTCCGATTTTAATCGATCTTAGCAGCCACAGCAATCGTATCAAGAGTTTTCTCTCCATTGGTCCTCGCCTTTCGTCATCTTCATCACAACGAATTCATCTCGAAGGGCACGTGTTCATAAACCCCTTCTAACAAATAAAGCGTTCGAGGATATGTTTCCAATTTTGCTTCATGTTCTTTCACGTGCTCTTTAAATTTATATCTTTGTATCACATAATAAAGTAAAACAAGGATCATTTCGAGTATTACCGAAACTACTGCTTAGCCTAAGACTGATCTACTAACATGCCCACTTTGAATCCCATTGTCTTCTCATTTCTTTTTTTACTCTTTGTGTTTCCCTTATTCGAATTTCGCCCATTATAGCTATGGTACACCATAAAGGCGCCCCCGCCTTATCACCGTCCAGCCGTTTTCTGGCCAGCTTTCTGAGCTCCCAGTGGGAATTCCTTGAATACCGTGGACTGTACGCACGTATTTCTGGCATCATCAACGAAGCACACTACCAGCGTCACAGCGACACCACATGGGACCTAACCGTATTTCGTTGCGGTAGCGAGAAGTAGCCGCTCGTGTGCTATACCATTTTGCGTCCTCTTCTGTTGTCCCGGAAGAGGATACGCTCATTGCTTGCTTCCTCTCCTTCGCTCGTTCTCTCTCTCTCTCCCTCTCCTTCTCTATTTCTATCTCTGGATCTGCCGCCGTTTCTGTCTCGGTCTCCCTCTCCGACTTCGTCTTCATCTCTGTCTCTGTCTTCTTCTCTATTTCTCTATCTTTCTGCCTTGCTTTCTTCTCGACATGCCGCATAACAATACCCCTGGTTGTGTGATGTAGGAAGAGACCCGTGAGCACTACTAACGTCTTCGTTGCCGATTGGCCACCTGAGCACGACTAGTCGCCTCTGTTGCCACAGTGTGTCTCTTTCTTCTCTTTAACTCGCGCCTCTCGCTCGCTTTCCCCTACGTTCGCGCCTCTAAAATATAGCACATATACTATATACATACAGTAGGTACATTGTACACTCTAGGTAAGCGTTTAACGCCCTTGATATATACGCAACCAATGTGAAAATACTTTTTCCACTCCCTTTCTCTCCTTCTTTCCCTTGAGAGTAAATGAGTTCTCAGGCTCCGAAGATGCATTTCTCACATACAAAAATTTGTTATCAATTTTACACGGGCTTTTCTAAACGGTTCCCTACAATCATACGTAAGGGTAAAATAGAAGTTCTATAACTGCAGTCTTCGTTGGAGAATACACATACGTAAACGGATACTCTTTTCAAATATTCCGAATATACATCCTATTATCATTTATCATGTATGCTATACCTATAGTAAAATAACTTTAGAATATAGGAAAAATGGTTCCAACCAAAAAGGACGTTTGAATTTCCTTGAATACGTTCGTGCAGTCATCGAACGAATGCGACATGATTAAACGAGGCCAATCGAAGATTATATCGCCGGATCAGGTTGATTCAAAAAGAAGAAATTTATTTTTCGCAATTGTAGTAGATGTCTGAAACATGCATAGAAATGGATAAAAATTAATATTATGGAAATAGCCTTTTTGCGAACGCTGTCGCGGCCGTTGCCGAGTAATATGTAATGCTTTAGAATTTTTGAAGTTTAAACATATAAAATATTTTTTATAATCCTAAGTCGAAAAGTTTCGAGTGGTGAGGATGACTCATAGGCAATTTCGTGCCGAGTGAAAAGGGAGTGACCGAGTGTGCACCAGATGTTTTATTGCCACTTCGGATTTTTCCAATACAAGGGCTGTTTTAGATTGACCACGCAGTTTTTCCGGGTCCTTTAACGGTACGAAATTAAAATTGAACGATTAAACGAACTTACCTATAAGTGATGTTTGATCGTATTTGTATGTAGCGTCTCTTCCTCAAGATCACCCTGTAGTACCCCTACCCACCGCTACATAAACCAGAGTTTTAAAGTCTAGAAACTTCTTTTTTCTTATTCCTGGATGCGCCAAGCCTACGCTCCCCTTCATCTGTTCATGTTTGAAAGTGTAGCCACAATCAATTGAGAAAATCTCCAGTCTGGAGATGGGTCTTTTGTCATTTAGAGAATGAAAACCGGGTGGGACTCTGATCTTTCGGAAGAGGCGCTACATACAATTACGATCAAACATCACTTACAGGTAAGTTCGTTTAATCGTTCAATTGTATTTCGCGCCTCTTCCTCAAGATCACCCTGTAGATATTTAAAGTTATTGTGGCATTTTTTTATTATCTGCGCGTATATTTCGTAACATTAACAAGAATTATGATCCATAAGCAATGCACAAGCGGAGTGAAAATACAAACTACCGTAACTCTTCTTATCCCTCGAGAATCGCCTTCGCATAAGAATCGTTGTCACTTATTATAGGCCGATCCTAAAACCTGGCAAAGGTTTCTGATCTCTTTGACCAACCAATCGGTGTCCCTAATGATATCGATGTTCACTCCTTTAGGTTTTGCAGTGGAAGAAGACGCATGTCTGGTGCTATGAGCTGTGAAAATTTGGGTATCGATTCCCCATTTTTCAAAATATAATCCAATTTGTTATCCAATTCTTTACGCAGATAACCGTGGACTTCTAGCACGAGAAGAAGAATGAACAGATGCAGGAGAGCGTAGGCTTGGCGCATCCGGGAAAAACAAAAAGAAAAAAAGAAGTTTCCAGACTTTAAAACTGTGATTTATCTAGCCGTGGGTAGGGGTACTACAGGGTGATCTTGAGGAAGAGGCGCGAAATACAATATCAAGCGAGAGTCATCCCCACCCCGACACAGCGTCTTCTACCCTCAGAAAATTTCAAACTTACAACGCTAAAAATGTGAAAATTCACAACAGTTCACACGACACAGTGAGAGGAGGAACATCCACCTCGAGCTCCTCAAGCTAACTAGGTATTTGTTAACCAATTAGTCACAAAATTTTTGGAAAATAAACAATTTTAACCTCGTTAAGCAAACACGCGTATGACATTCGTTCGTACCCTCCGAAGTGACTGAATCCAAAACTGATTGTACGACTATCGAATATCCGTTCGGAAGTCGGGAATAGACAAAACAAACGCGTATGGCGTCAAGCAATGGCATGAATCTATCCAAATGTTGGCTCAATTGATTGGTATAAGCCAGTGCGAAAAGCATAAATTCCCGCATCACAAATGAAAGCGATGAAGGTCTTTGTCGATGTGAAAAAACTAATCAATATTATCTAAGAAAAAAGAATTTATATTATACGTGCCCTCAATGGATATTTATAATTACAAAAATGAAAAAGAAATAGGTTCTGCGGGACGAGACGGGCTAAAGATGATAAGGTGCTTCACAGTTTAGTTCGGTTTCACAGTTGGCCTATCTTGATGCCCGTGGTAGCTTCAGACCACATTGCGAAACGGCGCGACGACTGTCATTGAGTATCGGGGTTGGCAGTTTAATACTCTGTCAGAATTTTATACTCCGAAAGGCTCAAGAAGATTGCCAATAGAGGGATTCACTTTGACGTGTAATGTGTAGGCATATGCAAGATAAATTAGACCAATGGTGTTAAATAGAAGAGAAGGCAAGACCGTGCATGAGTGAAGCACTCTTTTTGGGTTGTGGTGGGTAGTGTATCGTATGAGACACTGCGTACGACTAACCACATAAAATATAAAACTTAATCAAAATGAGAATCATACAAAATTCTTTTCTCAAAGGGCTACGAAATTTCCAAGTTTTTCCGCCTTTTATATTCTCTTTACTACAGTTATTAGTAATTCTGGGAAAAAATGTCCATAAATGTCCTTTAGATCTTTAGTGGATAGATGTTTTATTGCCAGAAAATTGCACAAATTTGCTTTTGGTTTGGCAGTAAAATGTTTTGTTGTCGATTGGCTATCAAATTCTGCCACTTTAGACCGCGATAATTATTTGAAGAGATACCTAACTATCGAGTCACCTGAAAGACGAGTTTAGTTCGTGTGTCGATAGTAGTTGCCGAGATAAATCTTAAGTAAAATACTTCTAATGTAACTTGTAACGATCCAAATTAGATGTACCTTAAAAAACTGTTCTACTATTATTATAGAATATACAAACTTAAACTAAAGTCTAACGAAGAGACATCTTCTACTCAGGATCACCGATTTCGTCCGAATCCACAGTATGTGCAAGGCTTGACTAGAAATTAAATAGTCTAAGCTGCGGTCGCAAAAAAACTAAGAATTTTTGAAAAGCTGAAAAATTCAGAACAGCTTGGGTTCATCATGACGACGAAGAAACGCTAGGGTTGCCTAATCAAAACCTGTAACGGGGGGGGGGGGGGGGGGGGGGGGTCGCCGGAGGGTGAGCATTTTCGATCTCATTTACGGCATAAGCTGAAAAGATGAAACCACCGCCAGATTCACGTTTAAAACCTCCTTTAATATAATCGATAGAAATAGTTGGAAATCGACGAATATAAAGGCACCTCGTTCCGCATAATACATGCTCCATTAATGTTCTTAGTGTCCCATATTTTTTTATCGCTACGATTTAAAAATATTCGCGTCGGAAATCAAATTAAACGTACAATTTTTATAATAATCTGAAATAAAAGTAGGGGAAGGTGGTACAAAATGATCCCGCGGGGTAAAACGTTCCCTCGCTGTTATATCGACTTAATATCGCCATCTAGAATATTGTAAGTGAATTTCGTGTTCTTACGGCTGAGCTATACAATCTTTGTCAGTATCGCGGCGTTATTTGCACGGGGAAAGTTTTTATCGTGAAATATTAAAAATAACTGTGTTCGGTCTAAGGTACGCTATTATTTGACGTTATGGTGCTTTAGTCTGCGTACATATTATGCGACAGGTATGTTTGTCTCATTTTCGGATGCCAATTAACAATGGAATTAACTGTTCTTCGTTACAGTATTCGAAAAATACAGGTTATGTTTTAATGTTTTTCGTTAATAAGGCATTTGGGCCAAACCGATCCCTTCATAGAATGGGCAAAACGATCCCAGGATCATTTTCCCCTTGCCTACCTATTTCTAATCGTGTTCAGTTAGCTGTTAATAAATATTTTGCAGTTTTTTAAATGTGAAGTATTAATACGAGGTATGAAGTTAAGTCAATGATACTAGTTAAAAAAAAAGAGTCTTATTGTTAAGATTCTGTTTAGAAACATCGATAATACTATAAAACTGCTATTAGTGTTATAGACATTTACGAGAATTCAGAATTTAGCGTATAATTATCAAAACAGAATCTTTTTAATTTATTGTCTAGACTGAATCTACAATAAAACTACCAACAAATATTATTGAATGTTTTGTTTCTTGATTAAATTTTGTATAGTGGGGTAAAATCACCCCGCATTATTTTGCCCGCAATCGGGAAATAATTTTTGACTCGGGGGTGTACAAGATGATCCTTTAGTAGACTTTCGCGAAAACATTAACAAAAATTATTTCAACGCTTACTAAATTTATAGTTCGATCGAATGGTTACCCCTCCAATATTTTACTTTTAACAAAAAGCTGCATACACTCGTTTTACAGCGATTTTCCCTTAGGGGAATCATTTTGGACCACCATCCCCTACATGGATCCTCATTTATTGTTTTTTTTTTTATTTATACGAACGTGGTTTCCGTCAATACTTCCTGAGCAGTTAGAAATTTGTTATCTTTCCCAAAAATCGTGTACTATTTTTTTAAAATAATTTTTTTTAATTTCAGGTGACGGGGCAAAAAAGTGAGAGACATGTTCGCTAACGAGTTAAACAAATTTCGAAGTCTCGTTCGGGAGCTGACGGTGACGATAGAAGGGAATATAAAGGCACGTAGCCACATTTTGAGTCGATGGCGTTTTTGAAAGTCGTCCTAAATTCCCCAAAAACGGACGGGAACATCCAATACTCTGCAAAGAACAATGCTCCAGAGTCGTTAGAGATTTCATGCGTTACATCAAAATTCAACTTCGATATGAATTTTGCACAAAATAACCCTGAAGAAACTGCCATTATTAATAACGAGATCGTGGAATTTCAATTGTCAGAAGACGAACGGCCTCAATCGATCACGTCACTTCTTTCGATAACAATGGAAACAGGACAGAAGGAGCACACGTATCCTCTCTCATCAAACTCAACAGGTGTAATAAAACAAAAACGAAAACATGTCGATAGGATAGAAGTTTTTATGGAAATCGAGAGAGAAAAAATTAACGTCATGCGCCAAAACTAAAGCGACAATAATGACAACGAACTTTTTTGGTTTAAATCATTATTGCCATACATGAAAAATTAGCACCATTGAACAAGCTATGTTTTAGAATGCGAATGCAAGTGATCCTTCTAACAGAAGTAGCACAAAGTAATACACCATAAATAAACCAAACTGATCCGCAATATTCATATTTTCCACCTCGTTATAAAATGTTATAGAATGATTTGTAACTGATTTCATTAACCGTTATAATAATAATATACATTAAATAAGTGAATTATAATTTTTGTTTATTACCTCAACCTCACCACTAATCGTTCTTCACCAAAAATAGGTCTTTGGAAATTGGTACTCTTCAATTGCAGAACCGGTTTTATGGGGTCCACAATATAATTAATCGGCGAAGGTAACACATGAGCATATTCCTTGAATAGCAAGGGTTGAATTTTCAATTCCTTAAACAAGTGATGAAATTCTTCATGAATGTCCTTTTCCAAATACACAATATTAGCTGTACTCCTTTCTCGTAGACACTTCTTTAATTTTTGATATTTCAAATACGATTTTTCCATTAACATGGCTTTTGTACGTCCGTGATTAACGCGTTGGACCGCCCCAAATCGCGTTCACATTGAGTTTCTTTACTTAGGACACAAGGTTAAATAATAAGAAGTTGTTAGTAATAAAAATAAAAAATAACTCGAGCTGCGAAAGTTTAACGTTTCACTTTTTGTAAATGCTAGTTATATGACTTGAAACTCCCATCTACTGCTATTGGAAATAGAGAACCCTTGAGCTCAGTCGCTCCTGCTTGTTAATCCTGTACAAATTTCACCGGATAAGATTATTTTTACTGGAATATCGGGTAGAACTAATACTCCGTTCCTAAAAACATCGTATGTTAATTTTTGTCTTCATTTCAATACGAAATTGGGTTTCGGTTGATCTTTGTATTTGCTAAGTAATAATGAGATCTTTTTTAATATTTACAAATGCGCGGTTGAAAAAAGGCGATTAAAATTGGGACTGAAATGACAATAAGGTTAGAGTACCTAGGGATTTACGAGTAGAAAAGCTATCACTAGAAATGACGGCAGAAGAGCAATTGAACTGTCTACTAGGAAGGTAGACATTGCTATATAGACATTGCTGCTACTGCCGCTACCCCGTGAAATACACTGCCGTTGGAAAACGAAGCACGTATTATCTGACCTGTGTGTTCACGAGACAAAAGAGAGTCGAATCGAAATCACGTGGAGATGCTACAGCTTCTTCCGAGTCGTTAAAAATGGCTGACCAAGGAGGGTTTAAGTTACTTCTGTAACTGTTTTTCTCCATTCTCGATTTCTCTCTTTCGCCATTCCGTTTTATCTTGCCCTCTCGATATTTTATGTAATGGACAATTACAAAACAAATTGCTCTCATGTTTTTCTATCACAGATTCGCCGTATACGAAAATAGGCTGTTTGATCAAATCAACGGGAACTTATCTCTTATTGTTAGTAAAACATAATAATAGATAGGAACAAAATTCAAGATAAGCAGTGGATGTATGTACTCTTATTTTTTTAAATAATCATTCAAACTATAAGAAGTAAGAGAGGGCAAGCCATGCTTATCGCTTTCTTTTTTTTATCGCCGTTCATCGTAAAAGTATATAATTTATATCCAAATATACATACTATCACGGATATATATACACATGTAAATGTTGACTGGTAAAGGTGGAACATATCAAGGATCACTCTACTTCACGACCGCACGAGCCGAGTTGCCCGTTAACTCGTCCAAGTTATTCAATTCGTTCGGGGACTTTCGCCACTTGTAAATTTATTTTCCAATTCAATCAAGCGCCGCCCCTATGCTTGGGTGCGTGTGCATCTACCACCTTTTCCTATGTGCTATATCTACGCGCGGTCGGTAATACATACATACACATTCAATGGGTCGTACTCGAGGTAGCAAGACGACAGGCACATGAGCGAATGTTGTGTATGCATATTGGAATAAGACTGAGCGCGACAGGAAACGGATAGTGAGAGAAGAGAGAACGAGTGAGTAAAAAGAAGTGAGGGACTTTTCGACAACCGCGGAGGGGGGTTCCTGGCACGTGTGAGGCCAAAACGCAAAGCACGTATACAAATACATGTAACGGCATGTTTGCGTGTGTATGATGAATGTGAAACTCAGTCGCTGTGTACACCCACAGCCGTTAAAGGATCTATACAAGCTTCGTGGCTCGAGCTTGAAGAAAAAGTTTTCGCCTTGGAGAAGAATTTCTAGGGGCGAGATGTACAGTCGATGGCTCTGCTACCTTAGAGGGAGCAAACGAGGGTGGAGTGAGAGGTGAGGACGAGAAAGGCTGGCACAGCCCTGTCGCGACCTCCACCAACCCCTCTGTACCCAAGTAGTTTTTAGATTTTCTGTTTACGAATTTTCTTCGCCCGTTTTCTTTACCATTTCTCTCTCTCTCTCTCTCTCTCTCTCTCTCTCTCTCTCTCTCACACACACACACACACACATACACACGCGTGCGCGCACACACTGCGACCCCAGCGTGCTCTTCCCTCTCTCCAATGGTAACCCTATTTCTCTCGTTTTCTGGAGGCGGTGGAGAGACTAGCTTGGCAGCAGGTTGTCGTATTTTTTTCTACTCTTCTCTCACTCTTGTGGATCCCCACACCATTATTCTATGGGGCAGTCAAGGCTGGAAGAAAGGTCAAAGAAACACTAAAGTTGTATTCCTCAAACCCTTTCACCGCGCGCTCACATGAGCCTAGGGTGTGTACTCTTGCTCTTACCAGTTTTGGAAACTTTTAGTCCATTGGCACGGAGCGTTTCACCATACGGCTCGTGTAGATGCCAGTAACGTCTACACCCTCTGCTTTTACTATATATCCTGCCCACCCCTTTGGGCTTCACTCCGTTTTTACCAGTTTTGCCTTATGTACCACCTCACACTTTTTTCCGATATCTGAAGATATTACCGATGTTTCAAAAGGAGACGTAAGAAACGATGGATAAAAAAGTTTTTTCGTATATTGCGTATACATCCGAGAAATAATGCGGGTGTGGTCGATTCTATACCAAATAGATCTATATGCGATGCTCACTGACAAAAAGATCAAAAACTTTTCGATTTACGATCTCCATAGAATATTGAAGATGTCACATGTATTGATCCAGAAATCTATAAGTTATCCTTTTTCAACCCATTTTATATCGGTTTCTACTAATCAGTACCTACACTATAAAAATGCCTGCGAACATCCATGTTCCTAAGTTCAGATTATCTCTGCCAACTCTCATAAAGGGTACGAAGAAAAACGCCTATAATAAATCTTTGTACATTTAGCGGCCATTTGCAATATTCGGCGATCACTCGAAGCATTAGAATATTTCAAAGTATTTTCAAATAGTTAACTACAAATTAGTGTTTAGGCGAATTGTATTCTATCAATGCTATCTCACTTCCCATGTTAAACAAATATAAAATCTTATATGTTTTTGTTATATTGTTAAGTACATTACTAAACATTAATATCGTGTAAATCTAAAATGAAAACGGTCAACTATAGTAAGATTACTTCAGCCTGCATTGTTGTTTATGCAGATCTAATATAGTATCGGGACTTGTAACTTCGTACATTCACTGGAAATAGTACCTACTGTGAACAGGAAAGAACATTTTCTCATGTGAACCAATTTCTAAATGGCATTGTTAAAGATTTCGACAAATCATTATTCCACTACCCATAGTTTAGGTGTTACTCCTTTAACAATACATTCATTACAGTACAGCTTTAGAGCTCTTAATCGTTTATCTTCAGCACTTTTTATTGTTTCTATGGGTATTCCGTCATCACCCGAAGATTAATTAGTTTTTATTTTAAAGAGAGCTGTTTTAATTGCACGAAGAGGAATTCCTAGAATTTCTTCTAAGCCCACATTTAGAATTTTAGGTAGTCGAATGCTGGTCTTTTGACATATTGGTCTGTGTATTCTTTAGAAAAGCTTTCTAGTAGTCTATATGTATCCTCTTTATCTGTGATAGTTCGACCTTGGATGTTTGTAAGTATACATAATGTATATTGATAAACATATAAGGTTAAACGTTGTCCACATAAGAAAACTATATTATATTCCTCTTATTTTGACAACCTTTCCGCTTGAGGACTTAAACTTCTGGTATTTTCAATCACATTTTTAATCACCTGGGTGTTGTATTTTGCAATGTTACCTCGTATAACTTCTGATGTAGCTTCGTTTACGGTTCTCATTCATATTACAATACAGCCATATGTCGCTTTTCGGCCTAGATACGTTCTGGAAAAGTTGGCCGTAATGCGAAAAGCCGTACCTATAATGAATCCATTATTTTTATACAAACCCATACATATTCGATTGGATCTGTTCTAATTCTTTATAAAAAAAATATCGTTTTTAGTTCATATTCGGTAAGTGCGAATGGCTCTGTTGAACTCGAGCCGACACGAGTTGTAAGTTTGTGTCTCCAATAATATTGAACCGCGAATGCCGAAATCTCTTATGATCAACTAAGATGACGAGAGTGTTTATTTAAAGCTAACGACAAAATTTATTTAACACTGATAAAATAAGTACATACATGAAATTGCACGTGAACTGAGATAGAATTGACGGATAATGCAGTTGAAAGTGGAGAAATATAGATAAGTTTCGCAGTACGAGATTCTGTCTACAATTCTTCTGGCGAGCCGAAGTTGTAACTAAACGAAAGGTTGCTAAGAGCATAACTTTTTCTTGGCCGTATAAGGATATATTGTAGACCGTTAATCGAAACAGTGCCATAATTAAAAAAAAAAACCATTATCCCAAAATGTATTACGCGCAGCCGTATAGCAGAGTATAAGTGTATAAAACTCATGCCGGATTCCACACCGTGGAGAATCTCATCTCAATAATATATTAAAATGGGTGAACCAAAACGGCGAGCTTCTCGTGTAGATCCTGAAACATGATAATAACAATCGTGAGTAATGTAGTTTACTAGGAAGCAAGTAGAGGGACATCGACTTTCTCACAAGAGAAATTAGGACAGCATGGATATAAAGAGGGGCGAAGAAGACGAAAAAGTATCTTCGGCGTCTTCGGCCTTTTCGATATCTTCGTCGAAAGGATCAATTGAGGAAGTGTCGAGCTATCGATTGGAAGGCAAGATCGGACACTCTCATAGAAAACCTGTAACCGGTGAAAACCAGGATAAAGAAATTCGCGGAGACGATTAAGTTGGGCTGACTGGAAAGGTACGCTGGAGAGATCTGAGAGAAAGGGCAAGTTGTTGAGAGATATGCGAGTATCGTGGGGCATACTAACTACAGTGGAGTGAAACGGAAGAAGAGCGAGACGTTAGTAATTCATAAAAATCGCAAGGACTTACCTGAATATTCGTGTCGACGGTACAGCATCCAACAGCAGCAACGCCACGTCAAAGAAGACACACCTGTGAAATCCAGAGGAAAAAACGTTCACAACGCAAGGAAAACGAGCAACTTACTAAACCATATCTCCAAAACCCACAACAAACAGACGACGGCGCTGCGATCGGCGCGCGGACCGGTGAACTAATCTGCATCGACCAATCAACGATCGACGGAACTCGACACGCCGCGTTTCGCGAATTAACTTTTCGAAGCCCAAAACCTAAAAATCACTATAAAATTACTTTACACATCACTCACTATTCCTTATCTGAAGTTAAATGTTTAAATCGTTGACAAAGGACGTAGCTTATGTTGTATCGTTTAAGATCTTTGATCATGCCTTTGGAAAAGAAACAATTGTTCAAGTGGCATATCATTTTATATACTCCCATACGACCAAAACGATCATGCTTACTGGTAACCACTACTTTTATTGATTTAAATGGAAGAATTATAGACCAATGATTATAGGTGATACGATGATGAAACCATATATCGTTATTTTTTTTATTTTCCATCGTTGCGATCTTTACATGAATTGGCAAATTCTTAGACACCGATGTCATGTTCTTGTAATTCTATCAGTTTCTTCAATTCTTTTCGTAACACTGGGTCGACTTCGAGTTTACGAGCAATATTAACCAACTTCAGAGATAAATAATCAATGACTGAAGTGTCTAGCGAAAGCATACTTGCAATTATAATATTATCTGTGATTAATCATCTCCACATTATTCGTTCGGGTTTCGACTAAAAAAATCCGTTACCGCATCGTCATGTGCATTACAATACATCATAACAAAAGAGCATATTCTTACAACAATAGACTGCAATCGACACAATCGCGCTTTATAATACCGTGTCCTATTGAGAAACGTAAGACCTCGATAATCCGTTCTATTATTAAATCTTCTTCCTAAAAGATATGTTCTGAAATTACTGACCAATAAACCATAACTCTTTTTCTATTGTAATATAGTTCACTTCAGTTGTTATCAAACAGCATCTCACAATGTATTGGTTTTATTGTCTAACTGAAAATGCACCTACCACTGATTCCTTTGTTGGAGATAACTGTTTGTACTTTAAATATTTTGTCAAGTTGGTAATAAGATAACTCTACCGCTTTAAAGAAATTGGTTTTAAGTTCTTCAAAATTTGATGCATGTTCAGAAGTGCCCAGTTCCACTTCGAGTTTATTCCGTTATGGGAAGGAATCGTATAATTAATCTATCTTTGAATTGTTAATTATAAGCTGTACCTTTATTTCAAATTCACAATCTCTTGTCACATCTGCGGACCAAATTTAAAAAATTATTCGAGCTAAAAGTGAACCTTTATTACACGTCAATTCTCGATATTTGTATTTTTGGGATCTTTCTTCAACCCTTCAAAAACTTTATTATTTTTAACATTGGGTACGCAGATGTTTTACGAACAGATAACCGAATCAGCGCAGGTTTTCCCTTTTTATATTTTCCTTTCAGCGAGCACAGACCGAGCGCGTTCGGCCGTAAATAGTCAAGACAGAGTACTGATGGGCCAATCCAATCATAGATCCTCGCTCTGTCTGGACGAATCATTGTAAGGCGTTCTCAATAATTTCTCCTTCTTCCGTATGGGGAGGGGAGGGGAGATTTTCGGGAATTCGTTTTTCCTACGGAAGGAAATTATTATTCGTAGTCAGTTATTTTTCGAACGTCGACGCGACACTGCCTGTTCTATAACCGTGTTACGCAAATGGCTCAAAGATGACTCAAATCCAACTAACGTTCAATATTGACTCTGCCTTTGTGCAATGTACACATCACAAGGTATCGCGTCTCATAAAGAACCCATGGTTTTCGAATCGCCAGGTTAAGTTTTTTGGTAAAGCCTTTCCAGGGCTGTATTACGTGTCAGAATGGTAATACGCGTAACAATATGTGTTGCGGTGTCTTTATAGACCGCGCAGTCTTCCTTCGCCTCGGTATCAGGACCGATATCAGGAGTGAAATGAATATTGTGTGTTTGGGTGCGTGTGTGGATACTTATCGAAATGTTGATCAATGATAGACAAGGTGTGTTTCCCTTCTATGGACTTTCGTAGCTGCAGCCATCGATGTCTTCGAAGAATGAGGATAACCGTTGATGAATACGATATGCACAGGCGAAGAATCGGAGCTTGTTTAGGTATCACAAGATGTCTTCGGGTTAACACAAAGGAGATGATCGCGAGTGTTAGCACGTAATGGTTTATTTAATATTTTATTACAATGACATTCACTTCAAGCGGATGCAAATGATATGTTTTTCATTTAACAAAGGTTTAAACTATCATGCCGTTTGTAAAATGTGGAGTACAACTATCGTAGTAACTAATTATACTGAACTCCAGTCAGATGGGCTGCAGAGAGAGGACCTCTCTGCACGAAGTACAATTAATGAATCTACATTCGAAGTCGCTCTATGAATCGTCGATGCTCAATTTTTCGTGGGAAAGTGATGGTGGGGCAGCGGGTGAGATAGCTCTGGAGTTCGTCAAATTAAGGGTCGTCGTTATGTTTAGTTCTCAAGAGTATCTGAAGTGGTGGTCTTGCAGCCTGCGCGACACGAGATTAGGTTACGCAGTCTAGACATTCAGTGTTTATAATATTCGGAGACTGTGCATGCGCTGTTCTGTAAAAGCGCATGCCATTTCTTTGTATGATTTTATACTATCGATAAACGAGTATGGCATTTCTTATATATACTGTTATTCTATTGGCAAACGAGTTCGATATTTCTTATGAATACTTTTATTCTATGGATATGAAAATAAAGGCTTTGCTCTAATTAATGCAATTTTAAACTGTTGTTTTAACGACCGTCTGCAAATCTCATCAGCTAGATTTCGTTATTCCGTATCAGTCTTATCCATTTTAGAATATTCAAATTTGTAATTAGAAGGTGTACGTGATGAACGAAATAACGAAGTGAGCGATTGGTGTTCACAAAATTGAAATACATTGTTGACCTTATTAAATATCCAATGTTTAACGAATGTGTAGTTTAGTTTATTAGTCCTTTCAAGAACAAAAGTACCTTCACTTCATTAATTGCTTCATTAAGTGCGGGTGTTCGTAACCCGTATTGCCAGAAATCATTCGCATGATTCTTCTGGACCAGGTCTTCCTAGTGAACACAGTTTATAACGGTTATATAGCATTGTTAGGTCGAAAGTCCTTCTTTTATGAAGTTCCTTCGTCTTTTTGAAATTTGGAGCAGATCAGCATGTGCTGATTTCCCCTTTGTCAATAAATAACTCTTCGGGTTGAGCCATAGAACACAAGAGTGCATTTTATTGGCTCGTGTGGGAAAAGCCTTGTCGGCATAAAAACCCACGTGAAAATGTGTCGATTACAAGATTTGTACACGATATATTAAGTTCGCGCTATCGTGATCGCAGGAGGTATTCGACATGATTTCGTAATTTATGAGTTTCGTTATTTTAATCAACAGGATCTTGGGCCGTGGCCGTCCTTTTGTATAAATAACGATTTTACGAGATCCGAGAATCACGGGCCGTTGCCGTTCTCGCGATCTATTTAATCACCCTTTGATAACCTCGTTGGTTATCAAAACTTCGTGCTTTCGTTTGGTCTATCTAATGACAACTGACTCCTCTCTCCCTTTGTTTCGCGTACGCTTCCTAGTCGCCTCGTCAAGCGTTCCTCTTTTTCTATGAGCCCCAGTCTCACTTGTTTTTTCATCTTTTTCCTGAACTTAATCACGATAGCGCGGTACAACAAGTTATATACCTATTCACCAAACATCCTCCCGCCGTTGGGAGTGTAAACGAGCAAAAGAATTTGAAGTAGCAATACATAACGTTGAACAATTTTACTACATGCGGGTTTGTTTCACCCGTCTTTAACTCAACCAATCTTGAAATCAAAATATAATAACAACATCTTAATATAATGGTATGCTTTATGAAGCTAACGTTGAAATTAATAATTAATTCAATATAACTAGACGACTTGTGAATTGCGTATTGGAATGATAAAAGACTCTTTCCTTCTTAAACATATTGAGTTTAGTAAGTCAACGGAAACGCTTTTAATTCTTGGTGTGTAATACGCATAACGATGTTGTATTTCTCTTGAAAGTTCCTTGTATTGTTTTTACGGTGACGACTCGGACCACGCCATCGTCGCCGGAATGTAATTCGACCACTCGTCCTAATCGCCACTGCAAACAGGGTTGACTTTTGTCGATCAGCAATACGACAGCATCTTGGGTAATGTTTTCATTGGGATGAATCCATTTCTGTCGTTTTTGTAGTTCACTCAAATATTCAAGCTGCCATCTACGCCAAAATTCGTGACGCATTTTAGTTATTAGTTGCCACGATGACAAGCGATTGTCTGCAACAGAAGAAAAATCATTTTCCGGCAGCATTGTGAGAGGTTTTCCGATAAGTAGATGCGCCGGTGTCAATGCAATTGGATCGTTTGGATCGTTAGACATAGAACACAATGGGCGCGAATTTAAAATCGCTTCGATCTCTATTGCTAGAGTACTGAGTTCCTCATATGTAAACAAAAGATCGCGCATGACGCGTTTGAGGTGGTGTTTGCATGACTTTACCGCTGCCTCCCAGATCCCTCCGAAATGAGGTGAAAGAGGTGGATTAAAATGCCACTCTATCTTTTTGTTTGATGTGAATTCGTAAAGTTGTGTACGGAATTCCTCGGATTCTCTTAAGAGTCAGTGTCACATACGACGGGCGCTTCGAAAACGCGATCCCTAATTTCTTCGGCACTGAGCGAGCAAGTGCATTAAAATTTGGAGGGCATATAGAGAATTATGGCACAAAGGGCATGAGAGTCGTATTTTTTTAAAATTTTGAAAAAAATTTTGCAGATTCAGCTTATCATTGGAGAAATGAGATAGTTGTTTATAAATGCACCGATTCTAGCGAAATATAAGACTCTCATGCCCTCGAGCATTAAAAAACGCACATTTTGAGCTTTGTTTCATCTAATTTGATGGAAAATTGGCTGCAAAAATGGCTTTTAAAGTTTCGGAAAGAAAACATCGAGATTTTTTATCGGCACAACGAGAAAATAGTGTGACGAAATTCCGCACGGAGCGTTGACGAAATGTTCTCGCGAGACAGGTCGGTAACTGGTCGAAGAGGCGAGGCATACCGCTGACAAGTGACGGCTCATAGGCCACATAACCACATGCCTATGACGAATATAGAAATCGCTTAGACAGCGTTACCCGGCCTCCTCCGAAGTTGACTGCAACACATGCCTTCCGAAGCCGGTTCGATTTTCACAAAAACGTAAATTCTTATAATTCAGGCATTTGTTCATCTAATGATACACAATAAAGCCCAAAATGTATGTGTTTCGAGTGAGCATGAAAATCTGCAATTCTTTCTTTTCAGGACACGAATAAAAAATGTATATATATAAAAATAAAAATTTATTAAATTGTTATCGTGAAAAGAACAAATTGCAGATAGAGTGGAACCATCGACATCCTCCCCGTGAGACGTATACATCTATATAACTAATATATATATATATATATATATATAGAGCCATATACTGTCGGTTATAATAACAAATTATATATATATATATATATATATATATATATATATATATATATATATATATACGCATTCTATATATGGAGCTAATAGAATATATATATATATATATATATATATATATATATATATATATATATATATATATATATATATTCTTTTCTATTAGCTATTATATATATAATATTATGTTATTAGTGGGCTAAGGCGTTATACCCTTGTTTCACAGGGAGGATGTCGGTGGTTCGATTCTATCTACAATTTTTTATTTTCACGACAAGAATTTAATAAATTTATATATATAAAAATAAAAATGTATTAAATTCTTGTCGTGAAAAAAAAAAATTCAGATTGATTCGAACCATCCACATCCTACCCATGGTACGACAAGCGTACAACGCCTTACCCCACTAACCCGCTGGCGCTCACTTAGGTTATATGCAGTGACAAACGCAGGTATGGCACTTGCTACCCGTTGTGAAACGTTGTCGTTCTCTATGCTCGCCGACACCGAAAAACTCAGCGAGAACGAGAAAACGCAATCTCGGTTTTGACGAACACCGACCGACCGATTGGGTTGAAATTCGCAGGGTACATAGAGAATTATGGCCTACTGTTCCTGAGATGCGTCTTTTTCCAAAACTTTGAAAGTTAACAGTTTTTTCGTCATTGAAAAAAGAAAATGACAAAATTATCATAATCGCGCGATATTTTTCATCGTGTCGAAGAGAGAATCTCATGCGCAATGGAAAAACGCACATTTTGGGCTTTGTTCGGTATCATTTGATGACGAAATGACTGAATTATGAAGATTTACGTTTATGCGGGAAGCGAGTCTAGCGAGGGTAAGCCCGTTTGCCCGCCCGGCGGGTGGCGGAGGGACGACAGTCGAAAGCATAGACGCGCGTCGTGTGCACGTTGGCCTCTGTCCCGCACGGATACCTAATGCGTCGCGAGTATATACACATATATATATTCCGTCGCCGACAGTACATAGCTTGATAGGCCGAGCCATATACTGTCGGTTATAATAACAAATTATATATATACAAATAATATATATATATATTATTTGTTATTAAAACCGACAGTATATGGCTCTATCTCTCTCTCTCTCTCTCTCTATATATATATATATATATATATATATTCTATTAGCTATATATAGAGTAGGGGGTATTATTATTATTATTATCTATTACTATTTTCTCGTTGTGCCGATAAAAAATCTCGATGTTTTCTTTCCGAAACTCAAAAAGCCATTTTTGCAGCCAATTTTCCATCAAATTAGATGAAACAAAGCTCAAAATGTGCGTTCTTTAATGCTCGAGGGCGTGAGAGTCTTATATTTTGCTAGAATCGGTGCATTTATAAATAATTATCTCATTTCTCCAATGATAAGCTGAATCTGCAAAATTTTTTTCAAAATTTAAAAAAAATACGACTCTCATGCCCTTTATGCCATAATTCTCTATATGCCCTCCAAATTTTAATGCATATATATATATATATATATATATATATATATATATATATATATATATATATATATATATATTGTCACGCCGTTGGGAGGAGGGTATGGGGAGTTTGGGGAAAGAAGGAAAGAAATAATTAAGAACTCAAATTAACTTTTATTATCTCAATACTTTTTACGGCGGACGATCTCCGGTATATAATGCAAAAAAGAAATATATTTAGAAATTTTACTATATAAGTTTGGGCGCCAGTTAATATTTTTACGAACAAAGAAAAACATTAACAATACTAATACTGTTGAATTTGACAGGCGGTGGGTGTTGGGCTAGCGTGAAGGAAGGGGGGAGGTCGGGCGGGAAATTAATCTCAGGGGGAGGATTCGCCGACTCAATGGCCTCTTAATGATTACCACTGGCGTTAATTTTATACTCAGTCTTATTCGTTCGATGATATTTCACACTCTATGTTACGCTACACGGTCTGTCGCCGGGGGAGGGGTATGCGAGGAGATAGGGGAATTGTTTTGGATGGTGCGGCTGAGGTGACAGCAAGGACGATCACGCGGCCGGCGCGATCGAAACTTGTCTGTGCTGCGTGCTCGGATAGGTTGGCGGGGAGGGGAGGTCAGGCGGGAGGGAATGACCGTTGCTCGAATCTTTGCAAAGTACTATTTCTACGTCTTAAATCTACTGCCGTCCCACACGGCAACTACAGAGAAGAGTAACGAGAATAATACGTACGATTTTCGGAATTTTAATACACGCGGATAATGGGAGGAATTAAAATAATCAATTTCGGTATTCGCGGATCTCTCGAAAATAATGAGCCGGCAGTATTTCGGGGGGTGACCTGTGCAAACACTCACCGCTGCTGCCGTAGATTTCTCTCCTTCTCGTCCGTTCCCTTCTCTCCTTTTCCTTTTTCGTGCCTGGTCGTCCTCGTAATTTCCAATCTCAATTTCCCTTTTATTTTCCGTTTATCGTATCCTTTTGTCGTGCCAATTCGTCTTTATTTCCACTAATAATCCTTCTCCGTACTTTACTTCTCGCTCTCTCACACACCCACTCAAATCTCGAACTACTCTCACTCTATCTTCTCTCTACTCTACACTCTCTATTCGCTCTTTACGGATCGCCGGCCCGTCACAAAGTGACGGCCGCATGGCCGGCCGGAAGCTCGCGAAATTTTCTCGCGCGCTGATTGGCTACCGGCCGGCATCGATCATTGAGGCAGCAGCGATATGGATCGATGGGAGAAGGGTCAAACGGGTGATTAATTCAGGACTGTCGCGAGCGGGATCTATTGGGGAAAAGGAGGTAATTAGGTCGGTCGGTAAGTATGGGAAAAATTTGCGAACGGGAATTTATGATTCTGGTAATAAGGTAGGGTAGGGTAATCGCCGTACGCTGCTGCCACCTTCGTCACTCTGTCGCCGGGGTGCGGGGACGGACGGGTGCTGTAATTTTGACAGGTACGGATGTTTCGAGTGTAGTGCGAGTGTTGTGCGTGATTTTGGGATTTTCTTTGCCTTCTCCGGGGTGATGTTTTTCCCCGGAGGTGGTGAGTGGCAGCCGGGACGAGCTCTCCGAAGGGGAATAATCTTCGGGCCGGTCCAGGTGAGTACTTTTTCATTTATTTCTCAGTTATTTTCTCTCTTGTCGTCTCTCCTGTTTTTCTTCCAGGTTATGGCGGGCCGGTCCCGTACGCCGTCGACGACGATGATGGGTGCGACGACGACGGTGATGACGAGGACGATGGCTGTGGTGGGACGGGGACGATCCTCGGGCCAATCCTGTGAGTATTTCTCCATCGCTTTCTTCGTATTTATTTTCTTTTTACTTCTTTCTTCTGTCCGTAGGTTGTAGCGGGTCGGTCCTGAAACGAGGACAACGGCGACGACGACGACGACGATGCTGGGGATGTTGCTGTGTCTGGCGGGGTCAGTCGCAATGACTGACTTGTCGCAGGTGAGTGTTGCACAGGTTTTATATTCTATATTGTGTAAATTTTATACTTATCTGTCTTTCTTTCATTGCAGGTGTGGGACGGCTCCTCTGCACGAGCCGGCTGCAGGGGAGGCTGTGACGTATGTGACGCATGGCGTCACAACACCCCCCTGCCTAAACGAGAGTACACCTTGTGGTGTACTCGAGCGTATCTTTCGTTACCCTGACTACCTGAAATCACTCTCATCCGTCCACTCTCGCATTCATATTATTTGGCTCTTAATATTTTCTCGGGCAGCGAGTGTGTGTTCGCACAGCTCGTCCCCCGTATCTCTCGACTCATTGAGATTTGTACTGTCGGTGGCTCAGTCTCGCTTCCTCTCCTCTGCCCTGACTAGGGTACGTGGCTCCTCGCTCGCGTACCTGACTTCTTTGGTTTGGCCCCAGGCCAGCCTATCGTTTGACGCTTGGCCGGTCTTTATACGTCTGCCGACGGGCTTGGGCTGAAGGGTGTGGGAGAATGTGGGGGGGAAATGGGTTGTTTGGGGCCTGCCGGGCCTGGCAGGTTAATTTTGTGTGGGTTGGTGGTGGGGTGTAGAGGGGGGGGGGGGTAATGGTTAGGGGGTGGTTTGGAAGAAAGAGGGGGTAAGAGGGTGAAAACTAAGGAGAAAAGAAAAGGTAGTAACGTTAACGCAAAATAAACTTGGACGAAGCCAGAGGTAGTAACGAAAAAAAAAAAAAAAAGGAAAGAGAAAAACGCAAACTAAACAGTGGACGATGCCAGGTATAGGAAAAAAAAATCAACTAAAATAGTGGACGGAGCCATGTGTACAAAAGGAAAACTCAAACTAAAAGGGTGGGCGGTGCCAGGTGTATAAAAAAAAAACGGAAAAACTCGAACTAAAATGGTGGACGAAGCCAGATGTAGGGACAGGAAAGGAGGAAAGAAAACTCAACGGAAACGAACTGGGGACGGAATCAGAAGGGAAAGAAAGGGGTTAAAGAAGAGAAGAAGGGGAGAAGAAAAGGGGAGAAGGGGGGAAGGGTGGTGAGGTTTGGGGGTTAAGGGGAGATGGGGGTGTTTTGTGGCCAGGCGGGGGGATGGATTGAGGTGGGTAGGGGGAGGGGATGGAAGGGCGGAGGGTTTAGCGGGGGTGGGGACGGTTTTCGATCCGGTTGGGACACCTGTCGGACAGATGTCCCAGCCGGCCGCACCTCCAACACCGCTTGGGTGTCGGTGCGCGGGGAAGGTCGGGGTGGCGGAGTTTGAGGGACATTAGGGCAGGGATGGAAGGTGGTGGGGTAGGGGGAGTTGGGGGCGGGGAGGGAGTATTGGACGGGGGGGTAATGTGGAGGGACATCAGGCTGGGGATGGGGTTGCGGGAGCGGGAGGGTGGCTGGCGGGTGGTAGGAGTGGGGTTAGGGGGGGTAGGGCGTAGAGCCATGAGGTTCGGGATGTTGGTGGTGGGGGTAGGACGAGGGGAGGGCATGGTGTGGGCTATGGAGGGGGAGTGGGGAGGGCGAGGGGGTCGGAGGATGGGGGTAAGTGTTGGGGCCTCGGCTCCGGCTTCTGCCGCTAGAGCGCGGGCCCTGCGACGACTGCGTCGCTGCCGCTTGGAGGGTTTGTTACGATGTGGGGGGGTGGAGGAAGAAGGTGCGGAGTGTTCTTGGGGAGCGGGTCGGGGGGATGGTGTTTGGGGAGCGGGTCGGGGGGGTGGTGAGGGGGATGGGGAAGGGGGGTGGTCGGGTTGGCAGCAGCCACTCCCGATTTCCACCGAGAGGGCTGCTACGCTGACGCAGGGGGTGGTGGCGGCGTAGTATGCGTATCGGAGGGACCGGCAGAAGTGCGCCGCCGGGGGATCGGGGGAGAATGGTCCTGGGGACCGTGGGCGTGGGGACGGGGGACGGATGGACAGGGGTAGGTGGATGGGGTTGCTTAATGCGGGGGGGCTGGCGGAAAGGGGGTCGTGTTGGGAGCTTGGGGAAGGGGGTGGGGATGGGGAGGTCGAAGGGGGGGACGACTCCTCGTCGTCCTCGTAATACCCCTCTGGGATGGGGAGGATTAGGGGATAGGTGGGCGCCGGTGCCGCCCGTTGGAAGGCGGGGGTGCCGACAAAGTTTTGGAATCCTCCTACGAGGGTGCCCGTCGGCAGGACATAGCGCCGGTGGCCCGTAGACCGACCGGCTCTCCTACCGCTCATCCTGTGCTCCTGAAAAGTAATCGTACGGGTTAGCGTCGGTCGTTTTATGCCAATCGTGGTGTACTGGGGGGGAGGATACCCGTATCCGTCGGCGGGTGGTACGCCTTAAGATCGGATACGTGTACCCTCGGGTTTTTTCGCGAATTGGGGTCATTTAGTTCATAAATCACGGGAGATGGAACGCTTAATATTTCGTAGGGACCGGTGAAACGCGGGGCGAGTTTGGCTGCAAAATTTTGAGGGCCGGACGAAAGAACGCGGTTTCTTCTGAGTACGAGATCACCTACCTTGAACCGCGTATCTTTCCTCCCTTGGTTGTAGTGACGGGCCTGGCGCTTATGCGCCTGTTCTAACTGCTTACGGACCCAATCGTGTAACAGGGGCAGACGCTTGAGTCTGTCGGTCCAAACTTGTGGGTCTGCGGGTTGAATGGTGGGAGGAACAGGAGTATTGTCTCTAATACTTTTGGTCGGTCGGGGGTTTCGACCGAGATTCAAAAAGGCGGGGGTCATGCGGGTCGACGACTGTACTGCGGTGTTCAGGGCAAAACACAGCTCGGGAAGATGCTGATCCCAGAGTCTGTGGTCCTGCCCAACGTACGCCGCGATCATTGTTTTTAACGTCCTGTTCACTCTCTCCACCGGGTTGGCTTGGGGATGATAGGGAGGGACGGTCGTGTGGTGTATGCCATTCTGAGAGAGGTATTCGGTGACGTGGGTATTTATGAACTCGGTGCCGTTGTCGGTTAGGAGGTATTGGGGACAGCCCCAACGGTTAAGGACGAGGGTATCGAGGGCTGACGTGATGTTGGGACCGTTGGCAGTTCGTATGGCTTTCGCCTCTACGAATCGGGTAAAAAGGTCTTGGAAAACGACAACGTACCGGTTTTGGTTTTTACTGGGAGGGAAGGGACCCATGACGTCGGTCGCGACTACGCACCAGGGGCCTTCGGTAGTGCGTTCTCGCATAAGGCCTCCAGGGGCTCCCTGGGAGACCTTATGGAGTTGGCACTCCTGGCACCGGGTGACGTAGTGCGCGACGTCCTGATACACACCGGGCCAGAAAAAGTCCTGGATGACCCGGTGGTAAGTTTTATCGATGCCTAAATGGCCTGACTGGGGATGGTTGTGAGCCTCTCTCATGGCATCGGGACGGGATTTTAAGGGAAGGACTAGTTTCCATGCGTCCAGGTCAGCCAGGGTAGGATCGATGATGGTATGAGGTCGGTGGTAAAAGAGTTTCCCATCCTCGATTTTCCAACTCGGGTACTTTCTAGGGAACTCTCTTACATTTTCCAATTTTTCCTCATACCACCCGTCCACCGCATCTCCAATGTCTGACAGGGTGGCTATCTGGGACTCGTGCATTCGGGATAGGGCGTCGGGTACTACATTTAGGGCTCCTTTCCGGTGGACAATGGTCATGTTATAGGCTTGCATGGCCAATGCCCACCTCGCCAGTCGACCAGAGGGATCTCTTAAATTCTTGAGCCATTGGAGGCTGCTGTGGTCCGTGATGACCGTGAAGGCCGTACCCTCAATGTACGGCCTCAGCTTCTTCACGGCCCACAGCACCGCCAAGCACTCCTTCTCTGTGACGGTGTACTTCTGCTCGGCGCGGGTGAGGACTCGACTGGCGAAAAGGATAGGGTGTTCCTCTCCCTTCACCTCCTGGGTCAGGACGGCGCCCACCGCGAGGTCGCTTGCGTCCGTATGGATGGTGAAGGGGAGGGTAAAGTCGGGGCGGGCAAGGACGGGAGTTCGCGTGAGGGCTTCGCGGAGGGATCGGAAGGCGGAGTCTTGTGTCGGTCCCCAGTTCCAGGGGACGTCCTTGTGCAACAGCTCGGTCAAGGGTGTTTTATCTTTGGAGATATCACCCATGAACCGAGCGTACCACCCGACCATTCCCAGGAACCGGCGTAATTGCTTAACGGTCTTGGGTGGCGGGTACTCGAGAATGGGGGATATTTTGTCCGGGTCCGTCTTCAGTCCGTCCGGTCCAATTACATATCCTAAATACTTTACTTCCTGGCAAAAAAATTCACTCTTGTCTCTGTTGATCTCTAGTCCGGCGTCTTTAAAAGCGGTCAGTACTCTGGTCAGGTAGTCATAGTGGTCGTCTTCAGTGTCTGTGGCAATAATAACGTCGTCGAGGTACGCGAATACATGTGGCTCCCATTCGGGGTCGATCAGTGTGTCCATGAGGCGTTGGAAGGTGGCAGGGGCGTTGGTCAATCCGAAGGGCATACGTTTGAACTGGAACAAGCCGCGCCCAGGAACTGCGAATGCAGTTATGGGCCGGCTGTCAGGATGGACGGGGATCTGGAAGTATGCCTGGCTCAGGTCAAGTTTGGATATGTACCGGGCCTGTCTCAGGCCGGCCATTATCCGATCCATGTTCGGGAGGGGGTAGGCGTCTTTTTTGGTCACCTTGTTCACATCCCGATAGTCCACGCAAAACCGGTGTTTACCACCCGGCTTGGGGACTATTACGGGGTTACTGAGCCAGGCACTTCGGGATCTCTCGATTACTCCTTCTCTCCACATCTTGTCGACCTCCTCCTGGGCGATCTTCAAGAGGTGTGGAGAGATTACTCGGGCTCTCTGTCTAATGGGAGGGTGTCCTTCTACGTCAATGTCGTGTTCTGTGATGTGGGTCATACGTAATTCGGGAGAGGGATTGGGGATTATATATTTGTCCAGTATCGTGGCGAGTCGTTGTCGGGATTGGTCCGTTGGCACTACGAGACCGGCACAGTCTCGTAGGCTTCGTGCTAATATTGTGACGTCCGTTGTTAAAAATGTCCGGGGTGTACTGTGTCTCGTCTGCCAGGTTTCGTCTCGGTAGTTTAGTATCAGTCCAAATTGTCGGAGAAAGTCGAGCCCGAGTATGCAGGGACAGTTAATGGCTGCCACACGCATCAATATCGGGCCGTGCTCTCCGCCAATTTCCAATTGAAGGTGCAAGGCGCCGTCAACGTTCATCACGTTACCGTTGGCGACCTTGACACCTTCGTCGAGGGGGGTAAGGGGGAGGTCGAGTTTGCTGGCCAATCCGGGGCTTAGGTATGATCGACAGGAGCCTGGGTCCACCAATCCTGGGAATTTATATTCTCCCAGGAGGACCCATAGAAAATGACGTTGGTCTCCGTCGATCATTTGGAGGGGAGGGGTGGTTTCGCGGGTTTTACGGGACTGTTTGGGTGTTGGGCCGGGGTTTGAGGAGGTTGGGGTCGGACGCTTCGTCGTCCGTATGGGGAGGGAGTTTGGGGGAGGTATGGGTTGTTTGGGGCGGGGTACGGGGTTAGGGGTGGTTTTGACTCCAGAGGTACTTGGTTGGGATTGTTGAAGGGTATTTAACTGTGGAGTGGGGGTGAGATTGGACAGGGGAGGCGGGGAATTTACTGCCTCCCCCCGGGGTAGTTTCCCGACCGCTTCCACAGGCAGCCGGGGCAGGATCGGGTGTCCGTGCCTCGTTGCCCGCACAGCCGGCAAAAATACCCGAGGGGGTGGGTGCAATCTCTATACCTGTGGCCTATCTGGCCACAGTTGAAACAAGGACCGGGGGGGTAGGAGGGGTTGTTGACTGGAAAGTTCGGGGGAGGGTGTTTCGGCGCTACATCAGCTAGCCGAGGAATGGTTTTGGGCTGTTGGGGGAGTGAACGTGGTAGTGCGGGGTAGTTGTTCGCTCGAGGTGGGGGAGGGGGTGCTGTCGCGGCCACGTCGCGGTAGCTAGGAACGGGGGAAGGGGGTTTGGGGTTTTGTTGGCGAGGTCGGGGTGCTGGTTTGGGGAGTGATTGGGGGAGTGGAGGTGGGGTTGGCTCTGCTTCCACTGCCGCCGTCCTCCGTACCTCAGGCTTGGCCGTTGGCCGGTAGGCGACGTAGGGATCGCAGGTGGGGAAGGAAGTGGGAGGGGGTCGGTAAGCTTTTCTGCGCTCCCGGATTACCTCCCGTTGACGGCAGGCCAGCAGCAGCTCGCTGAAGGTCGCGATGCCGTCCCGGGGAATATACTCGCTATAATCCGGGTGCAGATTAGCGTAGCATATATCAATTTGTTGGTCCAGGGGGGGGAGGGGGTTGAGGCGTTTGATCAGGGTCCGGATCTTGTCGAGGTATTCCCCGCAAGGTTCGTCCGGACCCTGAGTCCTCAGGCTTATTTCGTGTCGGATCCTCTCCTGGCTGGATTCCACCCCGAATCGGTCGCGGAAATGGGAGAGGAATCCGACATACGTGTTCCAGTTCTCTTCCTCCAGGCGATGCCACCGGAGTGCATCGCCTGTGAGGGCTTCGGGCAGGCAACGGAGTAGGTCGGTCTCATTGTAGTCGCGAGACCGACAGTACTCGTGGAGGCGGCGAAGGAACTCCTCGCCGTCCTCTCCACGCTTTCCCGAAAACTTCGGGCCATTTCTCCTCCAGTCCTCCCCCCTCCGGGCGTCCCGCGATCCTTGGGATTCGTGGAAGCCCGAGGGGGTGAAGGCCTGGGACTCGGGGGGTCGGTATGCGGTCCTAGGGGGAGGGGGAGGGGGTGCGTTCCACGTACTATGCAGTACGGGCGCGTATTGGGAGGAGTAGGGGTAGGAAGGGTTCCAGGGGTTATCGGATGCCGGTTCTACCGGTTCCGGTTGGGGGAAGGGGGTTTGGCTGGTCGCCGGGGGGGGTTGATATGGTGGGAAACGAGAGGGAGGGGATCGGGCGAATGTTACCGCCGGCGTGGTTCGCCGGGGAGGGTAAGAGGGGGAAATGGGTCGTTGGGGTCCGTCCTCCTCGACGGCTGCGAGGAGGTTATGATGATAGGGGGAGGAGCGAGGGGAGGGTTGGGGTCTTTGGGGTTCTGGGTCGGGGTATAATGGTCGTTCCGACCGGGAAATTGAGTGGAGTGGGGGGGCGGTGAATTGTGAACTGCCTGCTTCGGGCAAAGTTCTTTGGGGAAATTGCGGTGGGGCGGAGGGGTGATGGGACGGGATATGCGCGGTCTGAATGTCGAGGGAGAAAGGAGGGAATAGGCCGGATTCCTCATCCGCAGGGTCCCATAGGACGGGGGAGGAGGGGTGCAACCGGCGGGTCTCGTGTCGGATTAACCGATCACGGATACTGTTTAAATTGCCGCGAGAGCTGATCCGGGCGACGATACACATCCGGATCAGGTCGCGGACTTCCTCAACGCCGTAGATCCGATCCCGGATCTCAGAGAGGGGATCTAGAGGGTTGAGGGGGGGTTGGAAGGTAAGGGGAGATAGTGGGGGGGTTTGGGCGGTATGTGCGATTGGTGCGGTGACGGTCGTGGTGGTGACCGTCACGGCGGTGGTGGGGAGGGTATTGTGGGTGCGTTCCATCATGGTAGGGTCGGTGGTACACAGTATTCAAAATGCGATGATAGAAACAAATGTACTTAATATTACTTCGATATCCTAATGCTATGAGCGAGGAGCAACGCAACCCTACGTGTGGGACGACGCAACTAATACTCAATCGCAAAAAAAAATATATCGGGCGTAGATAATGTCGATGGTATTGAGCGAAATATCTAAAAACGAATAGCCAGTGGTGGGCGCTATTATATAAAAAAAAAACTTTATATTGGGGGCGGAGCAGCAGGGCGGAAGTTCGGCGCGGTTCAGATATATTTTACAAAATAATAATATTTGGCATGCACAGAGGGGAGGGTAAATAAATACACAATACAAGATAAAGAAATGGATTTTTTTTTTTTTTTTTTTTTTTTTTTTTTTTTTTTTTTTTTTTTTACCGGTGTCCTCCTGCAAGAAGCAATTAATTATTCTTCCAGTAGGCTGTAATTCCAATGGCACACAAAAATTCGTATCTTGGGTAACAATTCTCAAAAAAAAAAAAAAATCAAAATCAAAACGGTAGGGGGAATCGACTCAAAAAGTTTTCAAAATCTACAGAAGCACCCAATTTTCAAAGTCTCCGATCTCCAAAACTCACAACTCAAAATCAAAATTAAAGAGCTCCAATATTGCAACAATAAAAAAAACAAAATCTCAAAATCAAATTCAGGAACTTTCAAACTCTCTGAGTCCCAAAAAAAAAAAAAATCTGACAAGTCCAACTCAAAAATCTCCCATCTCTCAAAAAGACCCAATCCAGAATCTTCAAAGTGAAAAGGAAAATAAAAGAAATCTCTAAAAAAAAAATAGATTTCAAAATCTCCAAATCAAAAAAAAAAAAAAAAAAAGAAAAAAAAAAAAACTGCCAAAAGGGAAAATTTGCACACACAAAAAAAAATTGAGATCTCGATTTCCACAATATATAAAAAAAAAACCGAATTCAAAATCAAAAGAAACAACGACCGAAAAATTCAAAAATAAAAAAAAACAAATCGCCCTTTAAAGTCACAGTAGCAATTCTAAAAAAAAAAGGAAAATAAGAATTTCCAATATAAAAAGAACGAAACCCCAAATCTCTAGGTTCTAAGTCTTCAGCATCTTACAATATCCAAATTAGAAGTTTCCCGAATCAAAAAAAAAACAAACTAAAAATTTCAAAGGAAAAAGAAATTAATAGCGGAAATTTTTTTTTTTTTTTTTTTTTTCTTTTTTTTTTTTTTTTTTTTTTTTTTTCTTTTTTTTTTCTTTTTTAGCTGAAAAAAAAAAAAAAAAACAAACAATTTCAAGTTGTAAGAGGGTTGATGAAATACGATGGCTGCCTATACTTCCGCTGCGCTTGGTGGTGGGGGTAAATTTTCGGAAGGGGAAGGGTTAATTTTCGGGCCCCACGTTGGGCGCCAATTTTGTCACGCCGTTGGGAGGAGGGTATGGGGAGTTTGGGGAAAGAAGGAAAGAAATAATTAAGAACTCAAATTAACTTTTATTATCTCAATACTTTTTACGGCGGACGATCTCCGGTATATAATGCAAAAAAGAAATATATTTAGAAATTTTACTATATAAGTTTGGGCGCCAGTTAATATTTTTACGAACAAAGAAAAACATTAACAATACTAATACTGTTGAATTTGACAGGCGGTGGGTGTTGGGCTAGCGTGAAGGAAGGGGGGAGGTCGGGCGGGAAATTAATCTCAGGGGGAGGATTCGCCGACTCAATGGCCTCTTAATGATTACCACTGGCGTTAATTTTATACTCAGTCTTATTCGTTCGATGATATTTCACACTCTATGTTACGCTACACGGTCTGTCGCCGGGGGAGGGGTATGCGAGGAGATAGGGGAATTGTTTTGGATGGTGCGGCTGAGGTGACAGCAAGGACGATCACGCGGCCGGCGCGATCGAAACTTGTCTGTGCTGCGTGCTCGGATAGGTTGGCGGGGAGGGGAGGTCAGGCGGGAGGGAATGACCGTTGCTCGAATCTTTGCAAAGTACTATTTCTACGTCTTAAATCTACTGCCGTCCCACACGGCAACTACAGAGAAGAGTAACGAGAATAATACGTACGATTTTCGGAATTTTAATACACGCGGATAATGGGAGGAATTAAAATAATCAATTTCGGTATTCGCGGATCTCTCGAAAATAATGAGCCGGCAGTATTTCGGGGGGTGACCTGTGCAAACACTCACCGCTGCTGCCGTAGATTTCTCTCCTTCTCGTCCGTTCCCTTCTCTCCTTTTCCTTTTTCGTGCCTGGTCGTCCTCGTAATTTCCAATCTCAATTTCCCTTTTATTTTCCGTTTATCGTATCCTTTTGTCGTGCCAATTCGTCTTTATTTCCACTAATAATCCTTCTCCGTACTTTACTTCTCGCTCTCTCACACACCCACTCAAATCTCGAACTACTCTCACTCTATCTTCTCTCTACTCTACACTCTCTATTCGCTCTTTACGGATCGCCGGCCCGTCACAAAGTGACGGCCGCATGGCCGGCCGGAAGCTCGCGAAATTTTCTCGCGCGCTGATTGGCTACCGGCCGGCATCGATCATTGAGGCAGCAGCGATATGGATCGATGGGAGAAGGGTCAAACGGGTGATTAATTCAGGACTGTCGCGAGCGGGATCTATTGGGGAAAAGGAGGTAATTAGGTCGGTCGGTAAGTATGGGAAAAATTTGCGAACGGGAATTTATGATTCTGGTAATAAGGTAGGGTAGGGTAATCGCCGTACGCTGCTGCCACCTTCGTCACTCTGTCGCCGGGGTGCGGGGACGGACGGGTGCTGTAATTTTGACAGGTACGGATGTTTCGAGTGTAGTGCGAGTGTTGTGCGTGATTTTGGGATTTTCTTTGCCTTCTCCGGGGTGATGTTTTTCCCCGGAGGTGGTGAGTGGCAGCCGGGACGAGCTCTCCGAAGGGGAATAATCTTCGGGCCGGTCCAGGTGAGTACTTTTTCATTTATTTCTCAGTTATTTTCTCTCTTGTCGTCTCTCCTGTTTTTCTTCCAGGTTATGGCGGGCCGGTCCCGTACGCCGTCGACGACGATGATGGGTGCGACGACGACGGTGATGACGAGGACGATGGCTGTGGTGGGACGGGGACGATCCTCGGGCCAATCCTGTGAGTATTTCTCCATCGCTTTCTTCGTATTTATTTTCTTTTTACTTCTTTCTTCTGTCCGTAGGTTGTAGCGGGTCGGTCCTGAAACGAGGACAACGGCGACGACGACGACGACGATGCTGGGGATGTTGCTGTGTCTGGCGGGGTCAGTCGCAATGACTGACTTGTCGCAGGTGAGTGTTGCACAGGTTTTATATTCTATATTGTGTAAATTTTATACTTATCTGTCTTTCTTTCATTGCAGGTGTGGGACGGCTCCTCTGCACGAGCCGGCTGCAGGGGAGGCTGTGACGTATGTGACGCATGGCGTCACAATATATATATATATATATATATATATATATAGGTAATAGATAATAGTAATAATAATAATACCCCCTACTCCATATATATATATATATATATATATATATATATATATATATTCTATTAGCTATATATGGAGTAGGGGGTATTATTATTATTACTATTATCTATTACCTATATATATATATATATATATATATATATATATATATATATATATATATATATATGCATTAAAATTTGGAGGGCATATAGAGAATTTTGGCATAAAGGGCATGAGAGTCGTATTTTTTTTTAATTTTGAAAAAAATTTTGCAGATTCAGCTTATCATTGGAGAAATGATATAATTGTTTATAAATGCACCGATTCTAGCAAAGTATAAGACTCTCACGCCCTCGAGCATTAAAAAACGCACATTTTGAGCTTTGTTTCATCTAATTTGATAGAAAATTGGCTGCAAAAATGGCTTTTTGAGTTTCGGAAAGAAAACATCGAGATTTTTTATCGGCACAACGAGAAAATAGTAATAGATAATAATAATAATACCCCCAACTCTATATATAGCTAATACAATATATATATATATATATATATAGTAGGGGGTATTATTATTATCTATTAGCTATATATATATATATATATATACGCATTCTATATATAGAGCTAATAGAATATATATATATATATATATATATATATATATATATATATATATATATATATATATATTCTATTAGCTCCATATATTAACTATTATATATATAATATGTTATTAGTGGGGTATATATATACTCTATATATATATATATGTATATATATATAGCCTATGAAGCTATGTACTGTCGGCGACGGAATATATATATGTGTATATAGTCGCAACGCATTAGGTATCCGTGCGGGACTAAGGCCAACGTGCACACGACGCGCGACTGTTTTCGACTGTCGTCCCTCCACCACCCGCCGGACGGACCGACGAGCTTACCTACGCTAGATTCGCTTACCGCATAAACACAAATCCTCATAATTCAGTTATTTCGTCATCAAATAATACCGAACAAAGCCCAAAATGTGCGTTTTTGCATTGCGCACGAGATTCTCTCTTCGGCACGATGAAAAATATCGCGCGATTATGATGATTTTATCATTTTCTTTTTTCAATGACGAAAAAACTGTTAACTTTCAAAGTTTTGGAAAAAGACGAATCTCAGGCACAGTAGGCCATAATCCTCTATGTACCCTGCAAATTTCAACCCAATCTGTCGCTCGGTGCTCGTCAAAACCGAGATTGCGTTTTCTTGTTATCGCTAAGTTTTTCGGTGTCGGCGAGCATAGAGAACGAGAACGTTCCACAACGGGTAGCGAGTACCATACCTGCGTTTGTCACTGCATATAACCTAAGTGAGCGACAATGGGTTAGTGTGCTAAGGCATTGTACCCTTGTCGCGTCATGGGTAGGATGTCGATGGTTCGAATCAATCTGGAATTTTTTTTTTCACGACAAGAATTTAACACATTTTTATTTTTATATATATAAATTTATTAAATTCTTGTCGTGAAAATAAAAAATTGTATATAGAATCGAACCACCGACATCCTCCCTTTGAAACAAGGGTACAAAGTCTTAGTCCACTAATAACATATATATATTTAAATGTATTATATACATCTAAATATATATATATATATATCGGCCGGTTTATATATATTTATATACATAAATGTGTGTGTGTGTGTGTGTGTGTGTGTGTGTGTGTGTGTGCGCGCGCGCGCGCGCATGCGTGCGTGCAGTATATATATTATGTATATTTAAATAAAATATTATGTTATTAGTGGGCTAAGACTTTGTACCGTTGTTTCAAAGGGAGGATGTCGGTGGTTCGATTCTATATACAATTTTTTATTTTCACGACAAGAATTTAATAAATTTATATATATAAAAATAAAAATGTATTAAATTCTTGTCGTGAAAAGAAAAAATTACAGATGGAGTCGAACCATCGACATCCTCCCCGTGAGACGACAAGGGTACAACGCCTTAGCCCACTAATAATATAATATTATATATATAATAGCTAATAGAAAAAAAATATATATATATATATATTCTATTAACTATATATATGGAAAACATATATATATGTTTTCCATATACTATACTATATATATATGGAATATATATATATATATATATATATATATATATATATATATATATATATATATATATATATATTTCATATATATATAGTTAATAGAATATATATATATATATTTTATAGAAGATTAAGAATATATATATATATAATTTATTATTATGACCGACAGTATATGGCTCGGCCTATCAAGCTATGTACTGTCGGCGACGGAATATATATATGTGTATATAGTCGCAACGCATTAGGTATCCGTGCGGGACTAAGCCCAACGTGCACACGACGCGCGACTGTTTTCGACTGTCGTCCCTCCACCACCCGCCGGACGGACCGACGGGCTTACCTACGCTAGATTCGCTTACCGCATAAACACAAATCCTCATAATTCAGTCATTTCGTCATCAAATGATACCGAACAAAGCCCAAAATGTGCGTTTTTCCATTGCGCACGAGATTCTCTCTTCGGCACGATGAAAAATATCGCGCGATTATGATGATTTTATCATTTTCTCTTTTCAATGACGAAAAAACTGTTAACTTTCAAAGTTTTGGAAAAAGACGAATCTCAGGCACAGTAGGCCATAATCCTCTATGTACCCTGCAAATTTCAACCCAATCGGTCGCTCGGTGCTCGTCAAAACCGAGATTGGGTTTTCTCGTTCTCGCTAAGTTTTTCGGTGTCGGCGAGCATAGAGAACGAGAACGTTCCACAACGGGTAGCGAGTACCATACCTGCGTTTGTCACTGCATATAACCTAAGTGAGCGACAATGGGTTAGTGGGCTAAGGCGTTGTACCCTTGTCGCGTCATGGGTAGGATGTCGATGGGTTCGAATCAATCTGGAATTTTTTTTTTCACGACAAGAATTTAACACATTTTTATTTTTATATATATAAATTTATTAAATTCTTGTCGTGAAAATAAAAAATTGTATATAGAATCGAACCACCGACATCCTCCCTTTGATACAAGGGTACAAAGTCTTAGCCCACTAATAACATAATATTTTATTTAAATATACATAATATATATACTGCACGCACGCACCCGCGCGCGCACACACACACACACACACACACACACACACACACACACACTCAAGCGGCCGCTCCGGGGACACCGTTTCGAGTCGATAGAAGAGATTCAAGCCGCTGCGAAGAAGGAGCTAAAGGCCATTCCTGAAATCGATTATTACAACTGTTTCGAAGATTGGAAAATCCGTTGGAATAAGTGTATTATATCAGAGGGGGATTACTTTGAAGGGGACGAAATTGATTTGCAAGAATAAATAAAGAATTTTCGAAATAAATGCAATGTCACCTTACTTTTTGGACACAGTAGTACATTATATTGGGCGCATTCAGCGCACGGAACAGTTGTGCGCTCTCACAACATGTTCCGTGAGCGGACGCCATTTTTTCGAGCAAAAATTTTTCCGCTGCATTGACAAAACTATTGCTCACTGAGCAAAGCATTCAGCGGAAAAGAGCGTTGTGAAGTGAGCGATACCACAACTGTTCCGTACGCTGAATGCGCCCATTATTAAAATAAGATGTAAAAGTCTCGCCGGCGCTTGAGCGGCAACTATAATCGGCGGTGACCGATCCCCCTCGGTCCCTCCCCGTGCCTCGTGCCGAGAGGAGAAATCTCCTGCCGATTAACTCTAGGCAGTCGATCGCGACCGATATAAGAACGCGGTTGCTGTAATCTATTATCTATTATTTCACATATTGCCTGTATTGTATTCTTATTGTATCGTTTGTTGTATGCAGATTTAAATTGTATTTGTGTCAAAAGAATCCGCCAATGTTCTAATCGTATTACGTGGAGTGTGCGTGTGTTCGAATAAACTTCATTTTTTTTCTTGTAATATATATGGTGTGTAATATCAATTGATGTCCTTCGTTGTGTGAGTTCTCCCGGTGAACTCGTACCGGCCCCGCCCCTTGATTGTCATAAATGTTAAATGGAATATTCATTCTGCGATTGTGTTTAAGACTCCGAGAAATAAAAAATATTACAAAGAGGAGATAAGGTGGGAGAGATGGAGATGAATATATAATAAAATACAATAGTTATTCGTTATATTTTTCTCTTTATTGAAAAACGTCTTTATCTAATTTTTTAAAAATCGCGTTCTCTTCTTTTTTGCAGACGCCGCAACTGGGCGTCTGTTTTTCGCTGTCGGGCGAGGAGTTCGCGCTCCCTGTTCTGATCCGACATTTTCCGGATCGTGTCCTTCGCTGCCTCCAGTTGCCGTTGCAAGTGCTGGGCATACTCCCACCAATCGTAAGCCCTTTGTTCGGCTAACGCGATTAGTTCCTTGTTCACCGGTGCCGGTGGAAGAGGAACATGTCCGCATGCCCTCGCGACGTTACCACTTTGTGCCCGTTGATCTGGGGCATGCTCCCATGCCGGTGGGGCAGGAGCATGTTCCCGTCGCAACGGGACATCAATATGTTCGTGTGCCATCGGCGCACGAACATGTGCCGGTGGCGCATGATCATGTGCCATCGGCGCATGAGCATGTGCCGATGGCGCATGAACATGTGCCGATGGCGCATGAACATGTGCCGGTGGCACATGAACACGTGGCAATGGGGCATGTCCCCAATCCCACGGCACCGGTGCCGGCTGCATGGTTGCAGTGGGGTATACTACCCGCGCCGCTTTTCTTCCCGGTTTCTGTAAAAAGAAAATTGTTCAATATTTTTCTACTAACTTTATTATTCGACGGTTATTAATTAAGTATAGCACTGACCTTTGAGCGTGCTACCGTGCCTGCGAGGGGCCACGGGTCACTCCATGATGGTCCAGGCGGTGGCGTCACCACTTTTGGTCGTGGTGGTGGTGGTGATGGCGGTGGTGGTGGTGGTGATGGTGGTGGTGGTGGTGGTGGTGGTGGTGGTGGTGGTGGTGGTGGTGGTGGTGGTGGTGGTGGTGGTGGTGGTGGTGGTGGTGGTGGTAGCTGGCCACTTGATTTCTATAACAAAAAATCATTACATAATAATTATTTTCAGATCTGCGACTATTTTATTTACTTTATTGATTTTATTTATTTTAAATAAAATAAATAAAATAAATAAAATAAATAAATTAAATAAAATAAATAAATTAAATTAAATAAATTAAATAAATAAATTAAATAAAATAAATAAATTAAATTAAATAAATAAAATAAATAAAATAAATAAAATAAATAAAATAAATAAAATATATAAAATAAATAAAATAAATAAAATAAATAAAATAAATAAAATAAATAAAATAAATAAAATAAATAAAATAAATAAAATAAATAAAATAAATAAAATAAATAAAATAAATAAAATAAATAAAATAAATAAAATAAATAAAATAAATAAAATATATAAAATTAATAAAATAAATAAAATAAATAAAATAAATAAAATTAATAAAATAAATAAAATAAATAAAATAAATAAAATAAATAAAATAAATAAAATAAATAAAATAAATAAAATAAATAAAATGCTTCCCTATTTACATTTTCTTACTCTATGTCCTTATTCTACTACCTTATTCTATTTACCTTTTCCTTATTCTACTTCCTCCGCCTCTCGCTCGACCTTTTCGCCGCTCGCCCGCTCGCACGCTCTCTCGCTCGCCCCTTTCGCCACTTGCTCGCCCGCTTCCTGTATCGGTCGCACTTGACCGAATCGTGTTCATCAACATTATAAGATTTTATTTAGTTAAATAAAATAAATAAAATTAATATTTTATTTTATTGATTTATTGATTTTGTTGATGAACACGATTCGGTCAAGTGCAAGCGATACAGGAAGCGGGCAAGCAAGTGGCGAAAGGGGCGAGCGAGAGAGCGTGCGAGCGGGCGAGCGGCGAAAAGGGCGAGCGAGCGAGCGTGCGAGCGAGAGGCGGAGAAAGTAGAATAAGGAAAAGGTAAATAGAATAAGGTAGTAGAATAAGGACATACAGTAAGAAAATGTAAATAGGGAAGAATGTAAAGAAGAAGAAATGAAAGTCTTATAACCGGGAAACAATAAAGAAATAAACTCACCATGTGTCGAGGATTTTTTTTTGCTGCTGGAGCGGTCGTTTGTTTTCCTGTAAAAAAACGAAATATTTATTAATATATAATATTGTTTCAATATAAATATTATTAAATTTATTCCTGATTATTTTCACGATCAAGAATGATAAAAATGACTTACTTTTTCCTTTTCCACTCATAACTCCAAATGAACTCCGAATAAATGAATAAAGTGTGCAGCTTGTTTGACACTTTTTTGAATACTGACGAAAAATTATGATGGGGGAAGCCACAAAATGCCACCCCGCCGCGCGACGCCGCGCGATAGAAGAGGGGATAAACAACGAAAAGTCGCGCCAAAAAGCGCCTAAGAAGTCGTCGCCTTACCTCCCGTCGAGAGGCGTGACGTCACGATTTATAGCAAATCAAATGACGCGCGAGAGATCGGAGGGCGAGGAAATGGCGGGTGCACCGCTGTCGCGCGTCCTCACATTCGCCCGCTCGCGCCACCCCGCTCGCGCCACCCCGCGAACCTAGGAAATAATAGCAAAACCGAGCGATATCTCGGATTCTGAGAATACTATATTTAGCCGCTATTATTATTTTCGCACGAAAAACGTGGTGAACATATTCGGAAGCCCCTATCTGATATACTTTGTTTCAAATTAAGATTTCTTCAAAACTATTCAACATTTTTTGATGATATTTTTTTAGTTTTATTCAGAAACTTTATTGATTCATTCATTCATTCATTTTTACATAAAACCGATGAATTTTGAAAAATTAAAAATAACCCAAGAACGATAAATAAAATAAATAAAATAAATAAAATAAATAAAATAAATAAAATAAATAAAATAAATAAAATAAATAAAATAAATAAAATAAATAAAATAAATAAAATAAATAAAATAAATAAAATGAATAAAATAAATAAAATAAATAAAATAAATAAAATAAATAAAATAAATAAAATAAATAAAATAAATAAAATAAATAAAATAAATAAAATAAATAAAATAAATAAAATAAATAAAATAAATAAAATAAATAAAATAAATAAAATAAATAAAATAAATAAAATAAATAAAATAAATAAAATAAATAAAATAAATAAAATAAATAAAATAAATAAAATAAATAAAATAAATAAAATAAACAAAATAAATAAAATAAATAAAATAAATAAAATAAATAAAATAAATAAAATAAATAAAATAAATAAAATAAATAAAATAAATAAAATAAATAAAATAAATAAAATAAATAAAATAAATAAAATAAATAAAATAAATAAAATAAATAAAATAAATAAAATAAATAAAATAAATAAAATAAATAAAATAAATAAAATAAATAAAATAAATAAAATAAATAAAATAAATAAAATAAATAAAATAAATAAAATAAATAAAATAAATAAAATAAATAAAATAAATAAAATAAATAAAATAAATAAAATAAATAAAATAAATAAAATTCTATGGAGGATTTTAGAGGATACCCGAGATAGAAAACTTTTGGGACCAATGGAAAGTCGACAAATATTGTTTCGATAAATGCCTATTTTCAATGTTCCTTTTCTCGGGAACCGTACGTTTGATGCCATTTTTGTTGTTAGTGTATAGTGTTATAAACATTGTGATGGAGCGATTTTTTCGAAATTTTGTCTCAGTTTTTTTTGTCTTTCTGAACTTATTATTAATTTTAAAAAAATCGTCGAGAAATGTTAAACAGTTTTGAATAAAGCTTTATTTGAAGCAAAGAAAATCAGATAGGGGCTTGAGAATATGTCGAACCGCAAGGTCGTCGTATCGTTGGCGGAGGGATTAAAATTTTATTCCCATTTTTTCTCACAATAGAAGGGTACTGAGCGTGTTCATGCACAAAATTTGTTACAAATCGACTAGAGAGCAACATATTGAAAATTCAGGTTGATCCTACGTACAATTCATTTGATTTATAATAAACAAAATCATGAATTATTCTTCCATAAGATTTGTGGTAACAACTAGTCGAAGCTTCTCTGATTTCATATAAAATGTGTGCAGAATTTCAAAAGGTTTCATCGACACAATAAGCGAGGTACTCGTTGTATAATGTTGCGATATAATACGGGCTCTGGAGGTTGCTGAAAATGACGATTTTTAAGGATAAATATCGTTTTTTTATTCCATAAAGGCCTATGAAATTTTACACACTTGTACATACGGCACCGTATGTTCAACGTTTCTGAAAATTTTCAGTGAAATCTAACGGAAACGTTGTAACGATAGGACTACCTTAATAAATGTTTTGTACACAAACGGTAAAATGTTCATATTCTATAATTTTAGTATTTCTTCAATACTTTAGAACGAGAATTGAGAATGAGAGTTCAGCTCAACTCTATTCGCATTCAACTCAACTCTAGAACGAGAATTCAGTATGATGTTCGTGAGACATACTGCGTGCCTCGTGCTATGCACATAAGTGTCGAGCTCGCGCTTTACTGCTGCCGACTGGAAAATAATATAACCTGATGTGATTATTTTCTACGAAATATTTTCGCACGGGTAATATTATTATTTTATTAAATTTTGTTTAAAAAGATTTCTTTGCTGGCATAATATTATGATTTTAGATGTTTATGTTCGTTAATATTTTTTCACTGACGTAATATTACAGTTTCATTTCATTATTTTACATACAATTTTTTTGTCCCGTAATAGTATAATTATATATTTATTTTATTATATATTTGTTGGTTTTTCTTTCTGACGATTTCCATCTATCCGATGAGACGTATCCACGGCATGATGGGACACGTCGAGAAGAGGGGGTGAGAAAAATATAAACAGTTGACGCTCTCGACTGACGCCTGATATGCATACATATATATAGATCGTCGCAGTGCCAGAGAGCCGCGTGACGTAAAGGTTAGTCGCCTAGCTTGCCGGGCACGCGAATGTGCAATAATTCGGTAGTCTGTTACGTGTTTTGAGTCGTGAATTATAACGTTGTTTCTTTTATTAACAGAGTCGCGTTTGTGTTTAGTGAACTAACAATAAGTGAGAGTAACGTAATGCGATGTGTAACATATATGTGTGACAGTGACAACAGAAGATTTTCATGGGAAATAATAAAAACAAGCGGAAGGGGCTTACACGGAGACGAACGTATTTTATTCGGTAAGTTGACAATTTTTTAAAAAATGTTATTCGAAATGGGTTGAGAAATAACTGTAATTAAAGTAGATGATCAATCTCTTTGTACGTATTTGAGCACTGTCGAATCACCGGTCAATATTTATGTTTACACGGGCTCGTGTGTCCCCGGGAAATTTTTTTTATATATGATTATGTGCGAACATATATGATTTTATCACATATCATTACATATGAATTTTGTCCATATACAATCACATATGAATTTTGTCTATATATAAATATATATAATTTTATATGTGTATATATACACATATGTTATTATATTTGTATTTTTTATTTATTTATTTAATTTGAGATTTTGATGATTGTCTGTTGTTACACGTTGGTATATGTATAGAAATATTGTCAGGTAGGTTGCAGATAATTTTTTTTAGGATTAGGAATAATATTTGTTTTAGGAATTGTAAAAATATGAGACGAAATGTAAGTATAGATATAGTTTCTTTTACTGCCGATTTATTATTCGATCGATACAGAACTATAACAATATTGTACTTCTCATTTATGTGCCTATATCTCATACAGCTTGTTTGCAATTATTGTCTTTGTATAGGAATTTGTACTCTTACACATTAGTAACATATATATATTATATCAAGTCCTCTATACCGACACATAAACCCGAGGAAAAGTTAATAATACTTGCTCTTTATATTTTTGGCATATTCGTTTTTGGCAAATTCGTATGTTTAAGTTTAATATTAATATCAGGTGTACTTTATATTTTAATTGTACTCAATTTTGTGTGTATCCTAAAAGGTCTCTCAGTCTCGTTAAAAAAAGTTATAAAAAAAAAATCTCAAAGTACTTTTTAGGGCATTTAAAAGTTGCCTGTTTGGAAAGTGGACTTACTGTCTCTGCAATTGTCTTTGAGCATTTCGTTCTTCTCGTTTGATTTCCCCCAATTTTTGAGATATGATGCTGGTAAACTTCTCTCTAGGGGGTATTGGCCATCCTTTTGTTTGAGACATTACAACTGCGTAATCTGTAATATATCATTTTCTTTCAGGAATAATTCGCAATCACGTTTTTGCAACATATACAATTATATCATTTTAATTAATATTGAAGAAAATGTAAATCTTTTAATAACTTGGCGCGAAGATGGTAACGCGTCTCATTTAATATTTCAATTAATCATGTAATTCAAACAATAACAATATCTTTTATCTATATTTGTAGTATTAGTAAGAGAATTAATTAAATATAATTTATCGTGATTTGCAGAATTCGTACTGTACCTATAATGGCATTCTTTGCTGCATCGTCAAGACATTCGAGCTGTCTATGCTCTTTCGATTCTAAAGCACCAGGCTTTCCTGTCGTAGTACATTTCAAAAGAGTCTCTTTCGTGAAAACTCCTTCCAAAAGTCTTTGAACTAGATGAGAACATTTACTTCAAGCACCGAGTGCAGAATCATGGCACTTGACCTTACAATAAATGCCATTGAGTAATAGCATCATCTGAAAACCAAAAAATAAAAAATCAACCATCATCAATTATTTAATAAGCTGAGTTGATACTAGAAGTATGAATTAATGAAATATGTATTAACCTTGTCGTCTTGGAAATTTTTACCAAGCAGTTATTTTTCATTAACGGGACGATTTCGTCTAATTCCAAAATCTTCACCATTTTCTGGACTACTACGCGCTATATCGTTTTCGTCTTCTCGGTTCATATTGATGTCGTTATCAATTCGTTGTGATGCGGTCAAAATATTTTTGGCTCTACCCTCCTTCAACATTCTTTTAAGCTCTTCTTTAGTTGGAGAATGAGAGACAGAATTTACCACAATCACTGTTTCCGGATCAGAGGCATCAGTATGTTGCGACGAAGGTTTGGCCAAAGCGCGCAAATTAGCGAGATACGATTTTTTTGTGTCTAAAAGTTTCTGAAAAATATTGAACAGTTATACAAAATATAATCCAGATCAACGAAAATGAGGAAAATATTACAGTAAACGAAATTTTTGTATATAATATTGAAAAAGAAACCTTTCGATTCATTATGTACGAGTCACAATCGTCTGATTGAGTTGAATCATCGGTGCTGGCATTTTTTGGATGATCGAGTTTAGTTGTAGTTCTTGTAATAGTGGATGCTCCCTTATTCTGCAAGGATTTTATTACTTGAATCACATGAGACTGTTGACATTTAGTTGCCTGTTTTTTAGCGGTCTGTAAAAATCATATTAGTGTGTACATTTGTCAAGTCAAATTTGTATACTATAAATTATATATCTTCAAGTCAAATAATTATTTACAATAGGACGGGGCTTTTTATTTTTCCCAACACTGGCTTTTTCCTGATAATCATCGCCTGATGATACGAAATGTCTCGGTTTTTTTGTTGGTCGTTTCGCTGGAAGATCTTTTTGTGAAGGTTTGGATTTCGGAACGTTCCTCAGCATTTTTTGTTTAGTCATGAGAACTTTTTCATCATCTGTAAGTTATTTAAAAAATACAATCAATGTGTTAAAATCAGTCTATACATACAGTTTCTAATCTCAATATAACTGACAAAGCAGATTTATCCAAAGTACAGTTTTTGACATCTATAGATTTACTATCGTGAAAATAGTTAATGTTTTATGTTGCAATATATCTTAAATGAAAAAAGGGACTTACATCTAGTTGAGGGACGGACAACAAATCGTGCTGTTGTGATTTTTTTTTGAGAAAATGGTTGCAGGTTTTCAACTGTTTTTTTCCACAGCAAAAGGTATATCTTTCAGTATGTTTGATAATTTTTCTTATTGTAAAGAATTCATAAATGTAAAGGAAATGCGTTTTTCGCGAAAGAATAATTTTTTCAGAATCGGTGACCACGATATTTCAAAAACGAATGAACCGATTTATTTGAAGTTTTGAACACATTTTTTGTATATAAAATAGTAATCTTTAATCGAAGCATTTTTTTTTCGATGCATCCTTTTTTTACATCAATGAATGAAGTGATTTATTTTACTTTAGACTTTTACTTTCGATCAGCGACCATTTTTTCAAAAATTAATATTTTATCCAATCCTTCGATTAAAGACTAGATAATTCTATACAAAAAGTGAATTTATTTGGTTTTTTTATTCGCATGATTGCGGTTGGAAAGTTGCAGTGCATGGCCACCGCAGAAGGCCTTTTTGGAACAATGGTCCGGGCGGTAAACTATATCTTTTACATTTATGAATTCTTTACAATAAGAAAAATTATCAAACATACTGAAAGATATACCTTTTGCTGTGGAAAAAAACAGTTGAAAACCTGCAACCATTTTCTCAAAAAAAAATCACAACAGCACGATTTGTTGTCCGTCCCTCAACTAGATGTAAGTCCCTTTTGTCATTTAAGATATATTGCAACATAAAACATTAACTATTTTCACGATAGTAAATCTATAGATGTCAAAAACTGTACTTTGGATAAATCTGCTTTGTCAGTTATATTGAGATTAGAAACTGTATGTATAGACTGATTTTAACACATTGATTGTATTTTTTAAATAACTTACAGATGATGAAAAAGTTCTCATGACTAAACAAAAAATGCTGAGGAACGTTCCGAAATCCAAACCTTCACAAAAAGATCTTCCAGCGAAACGACCAACAAAAAAACCGAGACATTTCGTATCATCAGGCGATGATTATCAGGAAAAAGCCAGTGTTGGGAAAAATAAAAAGCCCCGTCCTATTGTAAATAATTATTTGACTTGAAGATATATAATTTATAGTATACAAATTTGACTTGACAAATGTACACACTAATATGATTTTTACAGACCGCTAAAAAACAGGCAACTAAATGTCAACAGTCTCATGTGATTCAAGTAATAAAATCCTTGCAGAATAAGGGAGCATCCACTATTACAAGAACTACAACTAAATTCGATCATCCAAAAAATGCCAGCACCGATGATTCAACTCAATCAGACGATTGTGACTCGTACATAATGAATCGAAAGGTTTCTTTTTCAATATTATATACAAAAATTTCGTTTACTGTAATATTTTCCTCATTTTCGTTGATCTGGATTATATTTTGTATAACTGTTCAATATTTTTCAGAAACTTTTAGACACAAAAAAATCGTATCTCGCTAATTTGCGCGCTTTGGCCAAACCTTCGTCGCAACATACTGATGCCTCTGATCCGGAAACAGTGATTGTGGTAAATTCTGTCTCTCATTCTCCAACTAAAGAAGAGCTTAAAAGAATGTTGAAGGAGGGTAGAGCCAAAAATATTTTGACCGCATCACAACGAATTGATAACGACATCAATATGAACCGAGAAGACGAAAACGATATAGCGCGTAGTAGTCCAGAAAATGGTGAAGATTTTGGAATTAGACGAAATCGTCCCGTTAATGAAAAATAACTGCTTGGTAAAAATTTCCAAGACGACAAGGTTAATACATATTTCATTAATTCATACTTCTAGTATCAACTCAGCTTATTAAATAATTGATGATGGTTGATTTTTTATTTTTTGGTTTTCAGATGATGCTATTACTCAATGGCATTTATTGTAAGGTCAAGTGCCATGATTCTGCACTCGGTGCTTGAAGTAAATGTTCTCATCTAGTTCAAAGACTTTTGGAAGGAGTTTTCACGAAAGAGACTCTTTTGAAATGTACTACGACAGGAAAGCCTGGTGCTTTAGAATCGAAAGAGCATAGACAGCTCGAATGTCTTGACGATGCAGCAAAGAATGCCATTATAGGTACAGTACGAATTCTGCAAATCACGATAAATTATATTTAATTAATTCTCTTACTAATACTACAAATATAGATAAAAGATGTTGTTATTGTTTGAATTACATGATTAATTGAAATATTAAATGAGACGCGTTACCATCTTCGCGCCAAGTTATTAAAAGATTTACATTTTCTTCAATATTAATTAAAATGATATAATTGTATATGTTGCAAAAACGTGATTGCGAATTATTCCTGAAAGAAAATGATATATTACAGATTACGCAGTTGTAATGTCTCAAACAAAAGGATGGCCAATACCCCCTAGAGAGAAGTTTACCAGCATCATATCTCAAAAATTGGGGGAAATCAAACGAGAAGAACGAAATGCTCAAAGACAATTGCAGAGACAGTAAGTCCACTTTCCAAACAGGCAACTTTTAGATGCCCTAAAAAGTACTTTGAGATTTTTTTTTTATAACTTTTTTTAACGAGACTGAGAGACCTTTTAGGATACACACAAAATTGAGTACAATTAAAATATAAAGTACACCTGATATTAATATTAAACTTAAACATACGAATTTGCCAAAAACGAATATGCCAAAAATATAAAGAGCAAGTATTATTAACTTTTCCTCGGGTTTATGTGTCGGTATAGAGGACTTGATATAATATATATATGTTACTAATGTGTAAGAGTACAAATTCCTATACAAAGACAATAATTGCAAACAAGCTGTATGAGATATAGGCACATAAATGAGAAGTACAATATTGTTATAGTTCTGTATCGATCGAATAATAAATCGGCAGTAAAAGAAACTATATCTATACTTACATTTCGTCTCATATTTTTACAATTCCTAAAACAAATATTATTCCTAATCCTAAAAAAAATTATCTGCAACCTACCTGACAATATTTCTATACATATACCAACGTGTAACAACAGACAATCATCAAAATCTCAAATTAAATAAATAAATAAAAAATACAAATATAATAACATATGTGTATATATACACATATAAAATTATATATATTTATATATAGACAAAATTCATATGTGATTGTATATGGACAAAATTCATATGTAATGATATGTGATAAAATCATATATGTTCGCACATAATCATATATAAAAAAATTTTCGCGGGTATATATGATATTGCGAAACTAAGTTTAAATATCGACAAAATATGTGATCATACATATACATGTATGACCATGAATGCTGATGTATGAATATATATATATATAATTATATATCATCGGTTATGATAATATAATGATGAGACGATAATGTATTTTTATATATTATTATATATATTCACATATAACATGAACCATAGATAATTATATATCGACGAAATTGATATATCATGATATATTATTATATATTTTGTCACACATGATCACGTACTTTTATATATGATTATGTATCATCGTATGTAATTGATATATAATAATATATGATTATATATAAAAAAATTTTCCCGGGTCGATTTCTTTTTGTACTCTAATCTATGTGTACGTAAATATATTTCTTACTCTAAATAATGATCATATATCCAATAAATGTTTATCATTTTTGTCTTCCTATGAGCATTTTTTTCTTTTCTTATTTTTTCTTAATTTTTTATCGTAACTTGAAAATATACCATAAAAATCTCTTTTATAAGATCATTTATGTTCGGTGATCGACATTCACAAATAACTTAACGCGTTTCTGTAATGCTTCAAGATTATTTTTTCCTGGAGAATATTTTAAAGTCATATTGAGAGAGGTAATATGTCAAGTCTCCAAGTTCTTCACCTGTTCTAGATTTTATGTTCATTTTTTCCAATCGTTTATGATTAGTAATAACCGTAAATCGTTTACCTATAAGCCAGCGTTGCCAATATCTAATTGCTTCTTTTATTTCTAGGCATTCTAAATAAATTGCTTTTTTCTTTTCTGTATATCATTCAACTTCTTGGAAAAATATGCCACTGGTCTTTCTTTTGTGTTTTGTTGTCTCTGTTTCAATATTGCTCCTACGCCTAGCATACTTGCATCTGTATAAAGGTCGGTACGTCTGAGTCAAATATTTCTAAAATAGGTTGAGAATCATCCTTCTGTCCAAATGAATTTTTTTATTCTTCCTTAGTAACTTGTGTTGTGGGTCCGATATTATTGCAATATTTGGTACATATGCGTTATAAAAATTTATTTTTCCCAAAAACTGCCTCACATTTTTCTGATTTTGTGGTACTGGGAAATTTTTTATTGATATTAAATTATCTTTTATTTGGCTTACTGAATTGTTATGAATGATGTGTCCTAAATATTTCACTGTATCCGATGCAAATGTGTATTTAGAAAATTTCAGTCTAAAACCTTCCTTGTTTATGGCTCCGAATAACTTTGTTAAATGGGTTATGTGTTCGGGAAAGGACTTTGAAAAAATCAATATATCGTTTATGTAATTTACCGTGAATTCTGTTAGTTCATGTCATCTTATAATATTACATATCCTTTGAAGTATCGCTGGAGATGTTTTGAGTCCAAATGGTAAGCAAGTCAATTGATAATGGCCGTCTTGTGTTACAAAAGCTTTTTTCCTTCTATCTTCGATTCGTAATGGTATCGACCAAAATGCCGAATTTATATCAAGTGCAGAAAAATATTTGCAATTTCTTGTTTTTACCATCAGATCTTCAATTAACGGAAATGATTGTGACAGCGGAATAACGAGTTTATTCAAATCCATAAAGTATATACAAAGTCTTGATTTTCTGTTGTCTTCTCTTTTCAATACCAACGTTACTGGAGCAGCAAATGGGCTGTATGATTCCTCGATGAGGTTTTTCTCCAATAACTTTGATACTTGACTTTCTATTTCTTTCTTATCCTCAATATTGGATCTATAAGGTCTCTTACTGCAGTATTTATCGATCAATAAATCAATTCGGGCTTCAAAATCCTTGACAGTTCCAATATCATACTTGTTTTCTGCGAAGATCGATTTGTATTTTTCAATTAGTTCTTTTATTTTCGCTTCTTGTTCATCCTCGAGATGGTTTATTAAAATCCTAAAATTGGTTTCATCGACATGTTCGTTAAAGTTTACAGTGAAATTGTTACCACTTTTTGTTTTTTCTTTTCCTGCTTCCATTTCCGCATCTTTATGTATTTTATGTGCAATTCCTAGCTTTTCATTCTGGATCAATTTAAATTGTTTTACCATATCCAATCCAATCAAGAAGTTGTACTTGAAATTATTCTTGTTAATTACAAACACATTTACTTCTTCTATTATTTCAAAGATTTTTATTTCCAATTTTACTATTTCATTTGTTTTTTTACACCATTAATTGTAGTTAACTCCACAGTCTGTGCATTATTTATTTCTTCATCTATTAATTTTAGCAATCTTGCTGAGATATTCGAACCGGAATCATATATTCCAAATACATCCAATGTGTTATTTAATGTCAACTTGACTTTAATTAATGGTGGCTAGTGTTTTTGATGCATATCGTTTCATACGTTTTCTATTTCTGAACTGTTAACAAAGTTGATAACATTTTGTTTGCTCTCGTTCGTTTTAAACCAACATGAATCTTCAGGATGATATCTGTTACCTTTATTTGGTCTTTTACAAATCTTGCATGGTTCTTTAACTTCTTGTGTTTATACAACTGTGTTGGTGACTTTCTTTTTATCGAAACCTTTTTTGTTCACTAAATGTTCCAAGCTTTTCACTTCATTTCCTTATTTTTCTATCAATCCTGTCCATTATAAAACTCGGTATACCTACTGCAAGTAGATCTGTTATATTACTTTTGTTTAGTGTATTGTCCATTTCTAACAATATTTTTTCTTTTCTTATTGCATATTCCAATAGCGATCCTGTTTTGTAATTCTATTGCATATCTTATTGGTGTCCAATCAGTATTTTCATAAGTATCACAAAAATCTTCTTTCCATTGTTTCCATTCTGAAGTTAGCGTATGTTTTATCAGCATGCAACTGTACCAATTCAAACATGATTTCTCCAAAAACAGTCTAAAAATCTCAATGTTATTTTCATCCTCAATTATTTCCAATCGAGCACATTCTCTCAATAGCCATCCATTGCGTTACGTTCGAGTTTTCTCCGGTGAAGTTGTCAATTACAAATTTGCCTGAGATCTTTTTTAAATTCTGCCTCGGTAGTTGAGGGTTGGTAATCGCCTCGTATACTGTAGGTTGTGTAGTTCCAGTTGTCACTTCTTCCAGGAAATAATTCTTGAATTGTATATTGTCATCGTTATCCATGTAAATCTTTCTTAGCTTATCCGATAAAGTTATCCATAAACTCCTTTTTTCGTGTCTCCTTTACAAAGTAGTTTTTAATGTTTTATAAGTCTCAGTTTCCATTAATTTTACAAGGTTTTAATTGGCTGGTGTTCTTGTGGTATACGGTAAACATTGCCCTCTTTTGTCGTTATTGAGGTTACAGCCAGTACATTTGTTTTTTGATCATCGAAACTTTTAATTATAAATTTTAACTTTAGTTTATCCATCTTTTTAAATTGTCATTTGCAAAGAATGTTGTTTTATAAAGTCATTTGAATTCTGTGTTTTCGAATTGACAATGTATGCATATCTAGTACAATGATCCACTAAGAGGTGCATGTTCTTCTTTGTCGCTCTTTAGCCCCCGAATCGACCAATTGTGTCAATGGACATTATTTCAAAAGGATGTGTGGCAGGTCCTAGATGAAACATTAGTCCAAATTTATTTTGGCCTCTTGATTTGTTCCTAATGCAAGTTTCACATTTTCTGCATATTTTCTTAAATTCTTTCAAATTCTTAGCTGTGTAATATGGTGTAATTTTATTTTGCATTTGTTTAATTCCAATGTGACAGTATTCTTTATGTATTTCTTTGATAAAGTTTATGCTAAAGTTTTCCGATAAAACAACTTTCTCTTTATTCTTCATTTTCTTGTAATATATGATGTTTTTCAATATTAATTCTCTTTTTTCTTCTTGTAAATCTTTATTATTTTCTTAATCAACAATATATCCTCCACTTTTATCCAATTGACCACTTCCAACTGTTCTTCTTCATTTTTATGTGTTTCTAATACTGGGTTTCTGCTTAGACAGTCGAACAGCCGAACATAAATGATCTTATATATACCGGGTGGCCCACATAACTGTTAACAGCTGAATTTTCGGAAACTATTTGTCCAATCAAAAAGTTGTTTATGACAAAGTTTTATGCTTTCGAGGGGCCTTTCTAACTATATAAATATGAAGTTACTCCCTCCTCCCCTTTATGGGGGGCGGGGGGGAAATTTCAAACGGGACCCCCTATAAAATGTTAGATGGTTGGATTCTACGGGAAAATACAAATAAATTTTATTTGAAACATTTTGTTGTCAGATGTGATTTTTTGTCAGATAGGGGGTCCCGTTTGAAATTGTAAAGTTACCCCCCCCCCCCCCCCCTAAAGGGGGGCAGGGAGTAACTTCATATTTTTGTAGTTATAAAGGCCCCTCGAAAGCATAAAACTTTCTCATGAACAACTTTTTGATTGGACAAATAGTTTCCGAAATATTCAGCTGTTAAGAGTTATGTGGGCCACCCTGTATATTACACTGTCATTTTTAGGCAACTTTTTTTTTCATCCTCTAAACAGACTTTAAACTTATAAAAAGGTAAAAAAAAAGCCTGTACAAATTGTAGCTCAAAATATATTCAAAGGTCGCATCTTTATTTCCCATTTAAATAACACGGGGAAAAAAATTTCTGTCGGAATTTTATAACACGGTTATGGCATATTCCACAAACAAGCTGCCGGCAGATTCTTATGCAGAATTAAATGCTCTACAAAAAAGTCCTCTTATATGGCAAAAAATAAGTGTCTACAGTCTTAAAAAACCATCTATCAATATTTATTAACTATAAATTACAGAATTTGGATAGTAAATTGAATAATATACAGAAAAGTCATTTGAGGTTTTTCAATAGTCGATAGATTTGCTGTAATATTAACCAAACACGATGAATTTTCATACACTTTGAACTCGAATATCCCTTGAGTGGTTAAGTTTATCAAAAACGTATAAAATGGCTTTTTTGTAGAACATTCAATTCGGCATAAGAATCTGCTGGCAGCTTGTTTGTGGAATATGCCATGACCGTGTTATAAAATTCCGACAGAATTTTTTTTTTCCCTGTGTTATTTAAATGGGAAATAGAGATGTGTTTAAGCGACCTCTAAATATTAATATTTTGAGCTAAAATTTATACAGGCTTCTTTTTTTACCGTTTTATAAGTTTAAAGCCTGTTTGGAGGATGAAAAAAAAAGTTGCCCAAAAATGACACAGTCTAATATATATTTTATAATTTTTCTGGTACAGAGGGTGGGGCACTAACTCTTACCCCCTCAAATCTCGGTAATTATCGACGTCACAATAAAATGTTCCAGCCAAAAGTTGTACGGCACGAAGGGGGTCAGCAAATGCGACTGATTTTTTTTTTATTTCGGTGGAGACGCTTACGCATACTGAAGCTCACCTCTACTTTTTGAAATGGAAGGGTACCTTTTTTTTCAATCATCTTATACAGCATCTCAATCTGCATAAAAACATTAGGGCACCAACGTCATTCAAAGTCATTTAAGGTCAGTATCGATGATATAAATCTAAATATTTAGGGTCATTATTAAATATTTGGTAGTCTTATAAAGATGTCACAAAAAATGTTCCAAACAAAATTTGTACTGTTTGATGGGGGCCATCATTCCTTTTTTCGATGGAGATGTTGACGAACCGTGAAAGTCGCGTTCGCTTGAAAAATAAAAAAATTGGTCGCCTTCGACGGTCCCCTTCAAACAGTACAACCTTTGTTTCGAACATATTTTTGTGAAGTATTTATAATATTAGAAATGGGTTGAGAAATAATTGTAACTCAGGTAGATGTTCAATTAACTATTTAACTTTATTAATAACGCGAGGTAAGGTCCATCTACTCTTGACAAAGATCTCTACGAGACTGACGACTTGTCGCATGAACTAAAGGAACAGTCGCTACGCTAGAAAAGAAATTATAAACCTTTTGATCTCTTTGTACGTATTTGACCACTATCGAATCGCCGGTCAATATTTATGTTTACACGGGCTCGTGTGTCGATTTGTTTTTGTTCTCTAATCTATGTATACGTAAATATATTTCTTACTCTAAATAATTGTCATATATCCAATATATAATACTACCAAATATTTGATAATGATCCGAAATATTTAGATTTATTTCATCGATACTGGCCTTGAACGACCTTGAGTGGCTCTGACCCCAAATGATTTTTAAACAGTTTGCGATGCTCTACAAGATGGTTGGGAAAAAATGTACCGTTCCATAGAAGCAGAGGGGACCTTCAATGCGCGTAAGCGCCTCCACCGATATAAAAAAAAAATTAGTCGCATTTTATGACCTCCTTCCCGCCGTACAACTTTTGCGTGGAACATTTTTTTGTGATGGCGTTAATTACCGAGATATGTGGTAAGAGTTGGTGCGTTCCTCACCCTGTACATGAGGTATTGCACAGGAAATGGGCATATTTGGAAGTTTTGCACCTCCGATTTTTTGGATCATTTCTTTTTCTCTTAGTCCTGGGACTCCTCTCCATGATTAAAAAATTAATTTTTTTATCAAGCCATTCACGGCATATAAATTTTTGAAAAATGTAGGCTTTTGAAAAATCCATTTTTCGAAATACTCATAACTCCGCCAATAATCGAGCGAATTGGACTTTCTTTTTTTTAATTTTTTGTTTTTCCACGGATTTTTCATATAAAATATCGAAAAGAAATTGTAAACTATATTGATATAAGATTTTTCAATTACGAACGATCGTTTTTAACAATGAACGTATATACACTACCGGCGGAACGTTTCCGGACAAAAGTTGAAAACGGTGCCGGAACGTTTTTTTATGCCATTTCGCCGGTAGTTGACCTAGGTCAATTTAGCCAACGCTATTTTAAAGAGCAGGGTTTTCGCTTCATTGTGGCTTTTTAAAAAAAATTTACGATTTTTTTTACAATTGGCACACAGTTTTGAAAATGACAATTTGTGGTCGTTTTTTTGTTCTTTTGCAAGTGGACCCCATTTACAGTAAAAAAATTTTAACGAATTTCTTTCAGAATGCTCATAAAGGGGGAAGTCTAAGCTTCAAGTTCATTTTTTAGAAAATTGTGTACGATTTTTTTTTCCAAAGATATGTCGTTTTTTGACAAAAAATAGACAATTTGAAAATTGCTCCATAAGACGAAAACGATGAGGTTACAAAACCTGAAGATGGCAAAAAGTTGTATTACTTCTTGCTGAGTTGAGGAGAATTTTTTCAGATTATTTTCCCGAAATTTCTTGTCCACCTATTTTCGGTCAGTTCGATTGATCTGAATACCATGAAAATAATAGAATTAAATTTTTTACTTACATCGAAGAAACTCCGTCGCCGAAGAAACCTCCGAAGAGACCAAAGTTTAATATGTAAGTAAACAATTTAATTCTATTATTTTCCGAGTATTCAGATCAATCTAGCAGACCGGAAATAGGTGAAAAAAAAATTTCGAAAAAAAAATCTGAAAAAATTCTCCTAAACTCAGCAAGAAGTAATACAACTTTTTGTCATCTTCAGATTTTGTTGTAAACCTCATTGCTTTCATCCTATGGAGCAATATTCAAATTGTCTATTTTTTCACAAAAACGACATATCTTTGAAAAAAAACAATCGTAGACAATTTTCTAAAAAATGAACTTGAAACTTAGACTTCCCCCTTTATGAGCATTGTGAAAGAAATTCGTTAAAATTTGTTTACTGTAAACGGGGTCCACTTGCAAAAGAACAAAAAAACGACCAAAAATTGTCGTTTTCAAAACTGTGTGCCAATTGTAAAAAAAATCGCAAATTTGTTTTAAAAAGCCAAAATGAATGGAAATCCCTGCTCGAAAATGGCATTAGTTAAATTGGCCTAGGCCAACTTCCGGCGAAATGGCATTAAAAAACTTTCCGGCACTATTTTCAACTTTTGTCCGGAAACTTTCCGCCGGCAGTGTATATATATATTTTTAAAATTCTTTTGTAGAAAACTCTTGTCAATTTGAAAACTAAGCCTAGTTTTAGAATGGGCAAACGATTGTGTCTATTTTTTCGAAGTTTTAATGTTCATGTTTTCAGTTATCCGTATTAAAAAATATCTGAAAACAAATTCTTATACGAGCTACTGTAAATAATTATTGTACACATATATCATATATTAATACGATTTACGATAAATGAAGAAATAACCACACATACTTGATAAACAATTTATTAATGAAAACTAAAAAAAACACATTATATTTTAGCCGCGGTTTTAAATTGTAATGTGGACTGATCTGCGCTTTAATCGGTGTTTTTTTTTTCAGTCGCCAAACTTTTAGATTAGCGGAGCTTGCCGTAAAAGATGGGTGTGCTCCGATCCACAAGGCCAATGGCCTTGATACTGCTGCGACGCAGGCTGCAGCAGGAGTCTCCGCGCAGGTGGTAAGTGTAGGTAAGCCTACATGTAGCGCGCTAAACTTGTGCGATATTCGGGAAAATTCGAATTTCCCTCGAACATCCGTAATGGGTGAATTCGAAAACCGGGTTGCCAATGCACCCGAGGACCCGGAAGCTATCCCCGGTGTACCGAGCAGTCTAAGTAATGTAGACTCGCTTCTCTTCAACAAAGAGGAAAATGTAACGCTTGTTAGTAATCGAGAAAATGACGAGCGTTACGAACCGGATTCATCTGGTTCCCAGACGAAGCGGTTCGCTGCGAACAGCTCGCAGAATATAGAACCATTCGTTATTGATAATGGTCCTATGGACAAAGGTCGCATTGTAGAGACCGCCGTCAATGGTCGGCGGATTGTCGATATCAATTTTTTGTGGAAAGAATTGCACAAAAAATTTGATAATCACAATACCGCACTGCAATGCCCTTTCAGCGACCTTAAATTATTTAAGTCGCTCGATCGTGGCTTGCGAACGCTGCTTTTTTTCAAATGCCAAATGTGTAATTACACATTCAGTATTTGGACCGACCCCAATGAAGGTGACGATATGGGCGTCAACAAAGGTGCTGTATGCGGTACCATCACTTCAGGTACCGGATACAACATAATGGAAGAACAATTGGCCGCAATGGCTGTTCCACCCATGAGCGCCAATACATATCGCAAGTATCGCGATAAATTGTACGATAATTTCCATGGCGTTGCCGAAGCCGAAAGGGAACGGGCAGCATCGATAGAAAGATCGATAGCGATGGAAAAAGGCCATGTTATTGATGGCATCCCGTACATTAATGTAATTGCGGATGGCTGTTGGGCGAAACGCTCGTATGCCGGTGGTAAGCATGATGCTTTATCCGGCGCAGCTATGATTTTCGGCCAACAAAGCAAATTGGCTCTATTTATTGCTGTACGCAATAAGTACTGTGCGACATGCGAGAGAGCACAGGTGCTGGATAAAAAGGCACCCCCACCTCATGTTTGTTATAAAAACTGGGGCCGGGATCGCAGCTCAACGGCAATGGAAACCGACATAATTCTCGAAGGTTTCACGAGTAGCATCGCGTCGAATGGCCTGATATATCGAACTCTGATTGCGGATGGCGACAGCAGCGTATATCAGGCTATACGAGATGCAAATCCGTATATGAAATACGGTATTATTGTCGAAAAAGTCGAATGCAACAATCACTTATTCCGGAACATGTGCAGAAAAATGAGGGTTGCCTCGAAAACAAAACTTGCCAATGTTACCGTGAAAGAAAGAGTGAACGTGACGAAAATTCGTCACTGCGTCTTGTCCAGTGGCCTGAAACTTCGGAAACTGGTCGAGCATGCAAGAGACCTGCGTAACGCAGAAATGATGTCGGAGACAGAGAAAACAAAGGCACTCTGCAAAGACATACTGGCTCTGCCCGGTCATATTTTCGGCGACCATACCGATTGTCCCGCCCTCCCTTTCTGTTGTGAACCGAACGAGGGGGAAACAAACATATTACCAATTTTGCATGGTATTGGTATGTACCCTGCCATTTACGAAGCAGTTCGTTATTTAAGCAGCCATGCCAAAAGTTTACTGCTAAATGTTACGAATAACGTGGCAGAGGGATGCAATTCAATTGTCAACAAATTGAATTCAGGCAAGCGAATTAATCATTGCATGCGAAACTCATATCAAATGAGATGCTACGGAGCTATGATACAACACAACACGCAATCCGTGTTGTCAAAAGTATATCTCCGTAACCGCTGCGCAATCCCCAACGCTATCCAGAGAATGGAACGCATAAGGAAACGCAAAAATATACGTGACCGCGTATATAAGCAGCGAGAGTGCAGTGGTCGGCTGCGCCAATTTAAGGGGACCGACAAAGATTACGGTCCATCGGCTAAAAAGCCAGATATCGAAAAGGAAATTTTCGACATTTTTGTTGATCGCCATATGTCTAAGTTGCGATCGAATCAACAACGTTCGAGACAGATCGAACGAGATACAGTTTCTCAACGCAATTGCGAGTTGTGGCATCAGTTGCGAACTGAAATGATAACGGCATCGCAATTCGGGCCGATATGCCGCATGTTACCCACGACCTCGTGTGCAAATATGGTTGCGAGTATTCGGTATCCCAAGATCCTAGACTCGGTAGCCATACAATACGGAATTGCGAACGAAAATGCAGCTCGACAGGTAGTTGAACAAAAACTGGGCAAAAAAATTGTTGCCTGCGGTCTCTTCATCGATCGAGAGATTCCTTATCTAGGAGCGTCTCCAGATGGACTGATCGATGACGATGGCATCGTCGAAATCAAGTGTCCGTTCTCGGCACAAAATGGCGATTTAGAAAGCGCCATCGACGAAAAACCCTGCCTAAGAGGCATATTCGATAAAAAAGATAAGCGAGTCCTGCGACGGACTCACGCATATTTTTATCAGGTGCAAGGTCAATTGCACATAACGATGCGGGACTATTGTATCTTCGCGCTGTGGAATTCCACAGATCTGAAGCTGGTAACAGTTCTCAGAGACGATAATTTCTGGGAGTCACACATGAAAGCATTGTTATGCAAATTCTATATTAATTGTCTACTCCCAGAAATCATCGATAGTCGACGTAGCAGGAATATGCCGATCCGTGATCCTGACTATATCGTACAGGCTCGGGAAGAAGCACTACGAAAAAAAAATGCTTCGTCCGTACGCACTAGCGCTCCTGTCCCGGGCGCTACACGAGACGATATCTCGTCCTCTCCCGGTGTACAAGAAGGTGCATGCAATCGCAATAATGATTGGGTCGCGATCGAGAGCGACGATCAAATGGTATGTTCCGATGAAAATCGGAAGATAATCGATCGATTAAAGCAAGACATTTCCGTAGATGAAGTCGTTTCAATAATTTTGAAGCCAGATACTTTATTGACGGATACTTGCATAGATTTGTTCCAAAATATCTTGGAAGAAAATAGCCTATTCAAGTGCAATCCTGCTTGCTATACAGCATATTATCAGTTTATCGAGCCCAACGATGTTGGCAGATCCGATATACAGATAATTGGTGGCAATATGTCAAGCCACTGGTGCTGTCTTCATTACGATGGAATGAAGCTAATGATTTACGATAGTCTTCTCCGCTCGGAGTACGAGCTGTTGAGCTCGGACGAAAAGAGGTATATCGTAAAACGATACCCGTATGTCGGTGACGGAGATATAATTCTCCAGCCAGTGACGAAGCAACCTGACTCGTTCAGTTGCGGCGTTTATGCGATTGCTTTTGCGACGGCGATTGCATTAGAAGATGATCCTGCACATCGCAAGTATTCACAGGATGTATCAAAAATGCGCCGCCACTTAGCTGAAATGGTAAAATCTCGCAAATTAGCGTTATTCCCCTGTGGTTAAATACATACAGGTATGACGATACACGCATAAGCGTATCGACGCCAAAATACGACGTAGCGTGTTTTCAGCGTTGGGAAGAACGGAAATGTACTTATACGAGTTATAAGTGGGTTAGTGTGGGTGGGCGTTTCCCAGGCACTTCCTAAGTGCCATTTCCGACGCATTTTTAAAAATGAACATACGTTCATAAAATCTGTCTTGCTGCAACAAGGTGAGGTCCCAGCGACCGCTGTCGCTCTTATCCTCGTAAACCCGCTCTGTCAAAGAGCGAGATGCCAACGACGTTTGTCGTTTTTTATCTCCGTTCGCGAAAATGAACGGAGATAATTTGAATTGAAATGTTATTAACAAATGTTAATTAATAAACCCGCTCTGTCAAAGAGCGAGATGCCAACGACGTTTGTCGTTTTTATCTCCGTTCGCGAAAATGAACGGAGGTAATTTGAATTGTTAATAAATTAACAAATGTTAATAAATAAACCCGCTCTGTCAAAGAGCGAGATGCCAACGACGTTTGTCGTTTTTTATCTCCGTTCGTGAAAATGAACGGAGATAATTTGAATTGTTAATAAATTAACAAATGTGTTAATAATTAATAAACCCGCTCTGTCAAAGAGCGAGATGCCAACGACGTTTGTTGTTTTTTACCTCCGTTCGCGAAAATGAACGGAGATAATTTGAATTGTTAATAAATAAATGTTATTAACAAATGTTAATTAATAAACCCGCTCTGTCAAAGAGCGAGATGCCAACGACGTTTGTCGTTTTTATCTCCGTTCGCGAAAATGAACGGAGGTAATTTGAATTGTTAATAAATTAACAAATGTTAATTAATAAACCCGCTCTGTCAAAGAGCGAGATGCCAACGACGTTTGTCGTTTTTATCTCCGTTCGCGAAAATGAACGGAGGTAATTTGAATTGTTAATAAATTAACAATTGTTAATTAATAAACCCGCTCTGTCAAAGAGCGAGATGCCAACGACGTTTGTCGTTTTTTATCTCCGTTCGTGAAAATGAACGGAGATAATTTGAATTGTTAATAAATTAACAAATGTGTTAATAATTAATAAACCCGCTCTGTCAAAGAGCGAGATGCCAACGACGTTTGTTGTTTTTTTACCTCCGTTCGCGAAAATGAACGGAGATAATTTGAATTGTTAATAAATAAATGTTATTAACAAATGTTAATTAATAAACCCGCTCTGTCAAAGAGCGAGATGCCAACGACGTTTGTCGTTTTTTACCTCCGTTCGCGAAAATGAACGGAGATAATTTGAATTGTTAATAAATTAACAAATGTGTTAATAATTAATAAACCCGCTCTGTCAAAGAGCGAGATGCCAACGACATTTGTTGTTGTTTACCTCCGTTCGCGAAAATGAACGGAGATAATTTGAATTGTCAATAAATTAACAATTGGGTTAATAATTAATAAACCCGCTCTGTCAAAGAGCGAGATGCCAACGACGTTTGTTGTTGTTTACCTCCGTTCGCGAAAATGAACGGAGATAATTTGAATTGTTAATAAATAAATGTTATTAACAAATGTTAATTAATAAACCCGCTCTGTCAAAGAGCGAGATGCCAACGACGTTTGTTGTTTTTTACCTCCGTTCGCGAAAATGAACGGAGATAATTTGAATTGTTAATAAATAAATGTTATTAACAAATGTTAATTAATAAACCCGCTCTGTCAAAGAGCGAGATGCCAACGACGTTTGTTGTTGTTTACCTCCGTTCGCGAAAATGAACGGAGATAATTTGAATTGTTAATAAATAAATGTTATTAACAAATGTTAATTAATAAACCCGCTCTGTCAACGAGCGAGATGCCAACGACGTTTGTCGTTTTTTATCTCCGTTCGTGAAAATGAACGGAGATAATTTGAATTGTTAATAAATTAACAAATGTGTTAATAATTAATAAACCCGCTCTGTCAAAGAGCGAGATGCCAACGACGTTTGTCGTTTTTATCTCCGTTCGTGAAAATGAACGGAGATAATTTAAACTGTTAATAAATTAACAATTGTGTTAATAATTAATAAACCCGCTCTGTCAAAGAGCGAGATGCCAACGACGTTTGTTGTTTTTTACCTCCGTTCGCGAAAATGAACGGAGATAATTTGAATTGTTAATAAATAAATGTTATTAACAAATGTTAATTAATAAACCCGCTCTGTCAAAGAGCGAGATGCCAACGACGTTTGTCGTTTTTTACCTCCGTTCGCGAAAATGAACGGAGATAATTTGAATTGTTAATAAATTAACAAATGTGTTAATAATTAATAAACCCGCTCTGTCAAAGAGCGAGATGCCAACGACGTTTGTCGTTTTTATCTCCGTTCGCGAAAATGAACGGAGGTAATTTGAATTGTTAATAAATTAACAAATGTTAATTAATAAACCCGCTCTGTCAAAGAGCGAGATGCCAACGACGTTTGTTGTTGTTTACCTCCGTTCGCGAAAATGAACGGAGATAATTTGAATTGTTAATAAATAAATGTTATTAACAAATGTTAATTAATAAACCCGCTCTGTCAAAGAGCGAGATGCCAACGACGTTTGTCGTTTTTATCTCCGTTCGTGAAAATGAACGGAGATAATTTAAACTGTTAATAAATTAACAATTGTGTTAATAATTAATAAACCCGCTCTGTCAAAGAGCGAGATGCCAACGACGTTTGTTGTTGTTTACCTCCGTTCGCGAAAATGAACGGAGATAATTTGAATTGTTAATAAATAAATGTTATTAACAAATGTTAATTAATAAACCCGCTCTGTCAACGAGCGAGATGCCAACGACGTTTGTCGTTTTTTATCTCCGTTCGTGAAAATGAACGGAGATAATTTGAATTGTTAATAAATTAACAAATGTGTTAATAATTAATAAACCCGCTCTGTCAAAGAGCGAGATGCCAACGACGTTTGTCGTTTTTATCTCCGTTCGTGAAAATGAACGGAGATAATTTAAACTGTTAATAAATTAACAATTGTGTTAATAATTAATAAACCCGCTCTGTCAAAGAGCGAGATGCCAACGACGTTTGTTGTTTTTTACCTCCGTTCGCGAAAATGAACGGAGATAATTTGAATTGTTAATAAATAAATGTTATTAACAAATGTTAATTAATAAACCCGCTCTGTGAAAGCGCGAGATGCCAACGACGTTTGTCGTTTTTTACCTCCATTCGCGAAAGTGAACGGAGATAATTTGAATTGTTAATAAATGTTATTAACAAATGTGTTAATAATTAATAAACCCGCTCTGTGAAAGAGCGAGATGCCAACGACGTTTGTCGTTTTTTACCTCCGTTCGCGAAAATGAACGGAGATAATTTGAATTGTTAATAAATGTTATTAACAAATGTGTTAATAATTAATAAACCCGCTCTGTCAAAGAGCGAGATGCCAACGACGTTTGTTGTTGTTTACCTCCGTTCGCGAAAATGAACGGAGATAATTTGAATTGTTAATAAATAAATGTTATTAACAAATGTTAATTAATAAACCCGCTCTGTCAAAGAGCGAGATGCCAACGACGTTTGTCGTTTTTATCTCCGTTCGTGAAAATGAACGGAGATAATTTAAACTGTTAATAAATTAACAATTGTGTTAATAATTAATAAACCCGCTCTGTCAAAGAGCGAGATGCCAACGACGTTTGTTGTTGTTTACCTCCGTTCGCGAAAATGAACGGAGATAATTTGAATTGTTAATAAATAAATGTTATTAACAAATGTTAATTAATAAACCCGCTCTGTCAACGAGCGAGATGCCAACGACGTTTGTCGTTTTTTATCTCCGTTCGTGAAAATGAACGGAGATAATTTGAATTGTTAATAAATTAACAAATGTGTTAATAATTAATAAACCCGCTCTGTCAAAGAGCGAGATGCCAACGACGTTTGTCGTTTTTATCTCCGTTCGTGAAAATGAACGGAGATAATTTAAACTGTTAATAAATTAACAATTGTGTTAATAATTAATAAACCCGCTCTGTCAAAGCGCGAGATGCCAACGACGTTTGTCGTTTTTTACCTCCATTCGCGAAAGTGAACGGAGATAATTTGAATTGTTAATAAATGTTATTAACAAATGTGTTAATAATTAATAAACCCGCTCTGTGAAAGAGCGAGATGCCAACGACGTTTGTCGTTTTTTACCTCCGTTCGCGAAAATGAACGGAGATAATTTGAATTGTTAATAAATGTTATTAACAAATGTGTTAATAATTAATAAACCCGCTCTGTCAAAGAGCGAGATGCCAACGACGTTTGTCGTTATTGTAGAACATCAAACTTGAATGTTTAGCATGCTCGGCTGTACATGTAGTGAGAAATACATTCTCGCAGTGTACGTACACGAGTGTACGTTACACACGAACTTGGCCGAGCATTAGCATAAGATTTTCGAGCGGGGCGGGTCACGGCTGGCCTTGCTACGAGGCCTCGGCTTTCGGTTCGCCTCGATATACCGCGACTTCGTAGCAAACGCGAGCCGTGACATCTAGCGGTAATGCGCAGCGACTCGTAGCCAAATTCTGCGAGTTCTGCATTACCGCGGCAAAGGCGAAGCTGTCGAAATTTTTCTGTGTGTTACACTGCCTCTTAACGGGGGAGATCTAGTTGAAATTTTTAAAAAATTGTTTTTTTTTCATTTTCTAAAAGTACAATATCTTACGAGTATTTTTCGAGTAATTGCATTTAAATCGGACCATTATTCGCCGAAATACATAACTTTGAAGGAAGCCGTGTTAGAGCCATACAAAGTAGATAGGTAAAACTTTAAACTCGTTTTTCTCGAAACCATGTTTTCGAAGTCGGTGATCACTGTAACTCGAGAACGGCTTTACCGATCGAGTTGAAATTTATATCACTTCTTCTATATATAGTTGTCCTCCGGATGAACGAAGGATTTTCGGACAATAATTTTCTTTTTATGGTACAAAATGTA